>PVJL010010065.1:0-52104 GCA_004026885.1 Lyroderma lyra | reverse complement strand
GTGTGTGTGTGCGCGAGAGTGTGTGTGAGAGTGTGTGTGTGAGAGTGTGTGTGTGTGAGAGTGTGTGTGTGTGTGTGTGCGTGTGTGTGCATGTGGGGGGGGAGGATTTACCTGCCACAACCACTGTGATCTTCGAATGTAGAAGGAAGTAAGTGTAAAGGTTTTTGGAAAAGTTAGTGCTCACTGTTTATCATTTTCGATGGGAGAAAAATTACTTGAGACTATGTGTTTAAATAAATGATTTATTTTAGAACAGTTTTGTATTTATAGAAAAATTACAAAGACGGTACAGAGAGTTCCCCTAGACCTCTCACCCAGTTTTCTCACATATTTGTTCCAATTAATGAACTAAAAATGAGAGATGGGTATCAACTAACGTCCATGTTTATTGACATTTCCTTAGATTTTCCTGAATGCGTTTCTTCTGTTCTAGAATGCCGTCCAGATACCAAGTTCCATTTGTCCTGGCTTCGTAGGCTTCTTGGTCTGTGGCATTTCCCGAACTTCCTCTGGTTTCGGTGGCCTTGAGCATTTAAGGAGCGCTGGGCAAGGACTTTGTGCAGTGCCACCCACCGAGATGTGCCTGGGGTTTCCCCATAACCAGGCTGAGGTTATGGGTGTTGGAGAGCAAGTGGCCTTCTCACGTATTATAGCAAGGGAACGTACGACCAATGTGAGTTCACTGTCGATGCCCTTGGTCCCCTGGCCAGGGTGACTTTGGGCTGTAAAGGTATGTGGCGCTTGACAGCTGCTTCCCGTCCTCTGTTCACGAGGACAGGTAGCGTGCAGAATGCCATCGGTGCCCCGCAAGGCGCTGGGCTCCACCGCCCGCGCCGCCTCTTCTGGTCCCACAGCCTGTTGGTCCCCGTGGCTCTTCTCCTTCCAGAATTCATCATTTGAGTCATGCGGTGATGGCGCCTTTCGGATCGACTGCCTCTAATTACAATGTGATTCAGGATGCCGTCTGTGTCTTTTCAGAGGCTTGACGGCTCTTTTATTACTGAATAACTTCTCATGGTAGGCGTGGCCGTCTCTTGGTTTGGTCACATTGAGGACACTTAGGCTCTGGTTTTTCATAATTATGAACAAAGTCGCTGTGCCCATCTGCGTGTGTGCGGGCTTTCACGCAGCGGCTGCGCTAGTGCCCGGGGCTCGAGCACTGAATCGCATGGCCAAGACGTGTCGCCCCGTAGTTACTGAACAGGCTGTCGGTCACTCCAGGGCTGGACTTAGCAAGACAGACGTCCGCCCAGCCTCCGGTCCGTCCTGGGGCGTGTAGTCCACGCACACTTGCCAAGCGTGTGTACCGGGCTCTGTAGATGTCACTTGGACCCAGTGTCACGATCGGCATCTTGCCGGATTCTTTATCTTACTGTTCTCTCCATTACCGACGGAGGAGTGTAGAAATGCCAAAGCAGAATTGCCGGATCCACTTTGTCTCCGTTTGGATTCGGGCAGGCTTTGCCTCCTGGAATTTGGGGGACTGTGTGCAGTTATTACTGCTGCAGTTACAACTTTCTGATGTGCCACTCAGGACTTTCTAAGGCACTAAGTCTGGTGGCTTCCCAGATTTATACGACCTGCCCATTCTCTGAAGGCATGTGGATTCTAGAGGGTTCTTCTGTAACACACAGTCTCGGGTGCACTAGCACCCGCATCATCTGGGATAGAAGTTAGTTAGCAAGTGAAAACACAGGACACCGAGTTAAACTCAAATTCTGATTCCATGAAAGGACATGGACTGTCTTTTCCTGAGTATCTGAAATCCCTGCTTATCTGTGTGTCCTGTGCTTCCCTGTCCACCCCGCCTGGGGGTGTTTCAGGGGTGCAAGATCAAAGGCTCCATCTCGGACCTACTGCCTGGGCATTTGGGGGTGAACTTTTTGTAAGTCGGGCATGTAGGGAAGTTCAAGACACGGCCCGCAGGGACCTGGGGGACCCAGGACAGGCAGGTGCAGGTGGCACGTAAGATTATGGTCTCGGCCGCGGCGGGACAAGCAGCTCTGCTCGTCTCCGTGGCTCCCCAGGCAAACCACTCCCTGGGCTTCACGTGTAATCAAAACTGTTCGCAGGTTCATTGTAGCTCTTGGCATTAGTAAGTATCATAACGTAGTAAAAGAGAGGTGACTCAGAAATGCCGTCATCAGAACTGTCTGTTCGTGATTGTTTTTAAATTACTTACAAAAGCGGAGTATTCGGTCGGAGCCGTCATGGAGTTTTCAAACCCCGAGGCATCACGGCCCCTCACGCTGCACGCCCGTCGGGGCTACCTTGCTTAGTGTCATTCGTGTAGGACCGTACCAGCAGTTCTCCGCCCTGAGCGCCCCCGTGCCCCAGCGAGTCCGCCCGCCGCCCGGAGCACCAGCCGCCGCCTCTCCCTGCTGCTCCCCGGGCTCCCCCGTCCCAGAGCGCCCTCGAGTTCAGTCACGCCGTCTGCAGCCTCGCCACTGGCTTCTTTCACTCCCTCAGCCCCATGGCGCATGAGTTAATAATTCCATAATGATTTTTATTCCGGAGCCAGTGTTCACACATGCACACGCACGCACACACACTCATACACACACACACGCATGTGCACACGCGCACACTCATGACACACATGTTTACATGTGAATGAAATAGGTGTTCTCAAAGGCATGTATCTTACGGAGAATCACTTTCAGGGATAGTTCAAACTGAGCGTCTGATTCTTTCTGTTATGCTTCTTCGGGTCCCCCTTTCCCCGTGCTACAAAGTTCCTTCATTCTTATTTCTGTGTATTTTCATGTCATCTATCTTTTTTTTTGGTATGAGCTGTTTCAAATCGTATTCATTATTCATCAATTCAAGCTGTCTTTCTCCTATTTTCATATTTATTTATTTGTATTTTAATATTAATCTTGTTTGCTTTATCCTGTTTTATTCCTGTTTGTTTATTTTAACAGGTTCTTGCAATGAATTCTTAAGGATGAGGTTTTCTTTTATTTACTGATTTTTCTTCACTGGAGCATTGAAATAATTTAAGTGGCGCTGAGCTCGGAGTCTGGGCGAGGGCGAGTGCTCAGAAGCTCCGTGACGAGTGAACAACGGCCCACAGTGCTCGTGGTGCTTTCCCGGTGCCTTTACGTACCGTTAGCAGCCAGCGTGGGCTGCTAAGCCCTGTTCGCACACCCACACCTGGAAGGGTCAGAAGACCAGACACGTGGAATGCACCTCCCGTGTGGGCAGCACAGGGAGAAGTACAGCATGTCACCGATGCTACTGGGGAGTTCTTTTTTTTTTTTTAATCTTCAAGTCCTTTCTACATGTAGTTCAAAGCCAAATGGTTCAGACTGTTTTATAGCCCAGCCTCAGTGGTGATCGATTAAATATGCGCGTGGCACAAGATCCATTCCTGGCTAATTAGGAGCTGAGTGACTATAAACCTCTGACCTCTGAATAAATGTGCTCCTTCATCGGCTCTGAAGACGTTACACTTTAGACACACACCACACATCAGCATTCTCTGAAGATAAATCATCTGTGTTCCTCAGACATTGGAATATAATTAGCCTTGTACCAGCTAAGTGGTATAAAAGGCTGAGAGCAGACAAATCAATAAATAATGAGGGGCACTGAAGCCGGCTCTGTGGTGCAGTGGCTTCATGTCCCCAAACGAGCAAACAGGGCCCCCGTCCTTATTAGAAGTGAGTCGTCTGCTAATCTTTGCGTCCCCTTGGGGTAACCTCATGATCACCATTCTGTTCATCGTCGGACTGTGGAGGACCCATCAGAAAATCAGCTTTGCAATTCGAAGTGGCTGTGACTCTCATAGCTTTCTGTTTTATGTTCCTTTCCTTTTGCTTATTTGTTTGATTTTTAATTGCTTTTGTCAACAATGCACAGAACACCGACAACAGAAGGGTTTTGAAGGATTCAGGCTTCCAGATCATTCTGCTCATTGTTTTTGCCCTCAGGTAATATATATTTCATTGTAATTGTCATGTAGAAGTTTGGGGTCACAGGTACGGTGTGGACCCTGGATATAGAGGTGGTGAGTGTGGGTGACGTTGTTGGTCCCTTATGCCCTGAAATACTGTGATTCTAAATGTATTTTTACAAGAAAAGCCATGTCTTAGTTGGGTACGTAGATTTGTTTTGGTTCTCTCCTCTGTGCTTTGTACCCTTTCACACCTAACGTGGAAGTGTTTGGAGGTAGCTGTCATTAGTAGACACATTAACAGTGGAACGAAAGTGCACTGCAGTCCAACTAAGTCACCTGGGTGCATTCTGTTTTGCAAACTGGCCGTCGTCACAGTGACACAGGAAGGACTAGAGGCATCATTTCTTGCTTCAGCAGAGAGAGGTCAGCGGGGTCACCTGAGGTGGAGGAAGGTGCCTAGAGGGCCACCTGGTGTGCTGGGGAGGGCCAGCGGAGTCCTGAGCCCAACCTTCTCTCTCCTGGGTGTTTGCCATGAGTGATCCATCCTGAAAAACCAGAAATTTGTGATATTTTTCTTCTGTTGTTATTTGCCCAGTTAATAAGAAGTTGACCAGAAGTAGGTGTAAGAATTAGGAAAAGTACAGACGAGGTGGAGGATGCAAGGGAAGACAGAAAAAAGTGGTGTCTTAACGATGACCTTGAAGTTGGGTTTTGAACTCCTAGTGACCAAACAGTGAAAGGGGCCGGGGTGATCGATAAAGCCTTTAGAGCATAGGACTGCGTTATAGTAGGATAAAATTATGTGGGGTAAATGGAAGAGAACTGCAAATTTAATGAGAAAACGGTAGCAATCTAGAAAGTCTTACTGTTAAAGAAAACTTGCTGCTATTTTAAGTGGGTAACGATGGGTGCCAAATTGCTATGCTGTTTAGATTTCAGTGGATAGTTATTCAAATGATGTGTTATTTTAAACTGTTGATTTGCAGTGTTATAAATTATATCCTTTGAAATTATTTCAATTTATTATGAACATTTTAGATTCAAATTTTAAAAAAGTGTGAATGGATGGGACTTTGATCAGAAAATGTTTTTCAGGTTCTAAGAGCAAAACATTTTTGATGGCCCCTGTTATAGGGCCACACGGTCTCAACAATATGAAGTAATAAATGTGGTGGCTGGCTTCATACGAATGGCTTTCCAAGGGTCACCTAGCTTTGTGGCAATAGTGTGATGTCAGAGAGAGACAGAGAGAGAGAGAGAGGAGACAGACAGACGGACAGATGGACGGACGGACGGGCGGGCGGACGGATGAGGGAAGACAGGTGTTGCTGACTCAGATAAGGTGGTGTGAGTGCGTAGCCCCCGAGGCACCTGGGGTAGAAACCAGGCCTGTCCCACCACGGTAGGCACTAGCCTCGTGTGGCTATTCAAATGTAAATTAGTTAATGATAACTAAAATTCAACCTCTGTTCTGCCATGACACTGGTCATTTTCAAGGGCTCAGGAGCCACCTGTGCCGAGTGGCTGCCCAGGGACAGCTGGGAGACCGGGAGGTTTTGTCGGAAGGCACTCGCCCTGAGAGTGACCTGTGTACCCATCACCCTTCTCGGGTGGACTTGGTCTCAGGCTGACGCAGCTGCGTACGTCTCTTTTTCTCTGCCTGGGGTCTGTACAGTGTCATGTCCTAGGTGCCCTGCACTCCACACTTGGGGTGATCTATGAACTTCCGGCTATTCTGAGCGTTTGGTGTGGGTGGCAGGCTTTGAGGAGAAGGCACCAAACTGATCCTTGAGAAGATTTGGAGGCTGTACTTGAGCGAAAATGTTCAAAGTTGAGCTATACCTTAGGCCTCACCGTTATAGAATGGGATATTTCTGAATATATCACTTTTTTGGTAGGAGCAGAAAAACCTAAGCGTTAAATGTCAATACCTGTACCGCATTATTTACTGTTCACCATAAAAATGCAATTCTGGCCGTTAAAATCAGGCCTCGCGTCCTCTTATCTAAATGTGTAATTCTGTGATTTGGTATTGACTCATTTTCCTTGATTGAATTTTTTCTTAGGTTAAAGGTGGTATGTATTCCATTTGACACAAATTGTACTCATTTATTCTTAGAGAAATTTTTTAAAGTTTATGACTTATGAAAATTAGTTATTTCTGAATATTTAACAATGGTGTCTCATTTAGAAAGGTACAAATGGATGTAATTAATTGAATATATAATACACAAGTCAGACAAGAGTAAAGCCAAGTGGTTTTTAGATTGATAAATTGGAAGATTTAGAAATATTATTTAAATAGAAATAAAGAAAATTAATAGAAAAAGTATTTGACACACTATAGAAAAACTACAGTTGACTCGTGCTGACACAATATCTAATTGCATTTATCCCGAAGGGGGATATTGATTGAGGTTATTAAGGTCAATGCTTATCTCAAGGGAAAAACAAATCTTGAGTTTTTCATGGAGCCAGAATGTCAATACATGTTTTATTACCCAAACACTCAAAACGTGCTGCGGTTATATTTTAATTATTTTCTTATACCTCGGTGATTTTCAGGGAAGACCATATTTCTCTTACAGTAGTTTTGAAAGAAATAAAATCTATCAAGATATCGGGGCAAGGAATTTATCATGGCCAATTTGGATGTGCCTTTGTTGTGCCTTCTTTTCCCTCTTAACTGTCTCCTATGGGAAAAGGTGTCTGTGTCCACCCCTCTGATCTGTTTATTTTTCGTCCGGAAGAAGCAACTGTTAGTTTTGTAAGGAGGAGAAGCAATTTCCCACAGGTGCTATAATGGCCTCCAGGTGCTGCAGGCCGACCACTGACGTGCGAAGGGCCCTGCTGGGGTGTCCTTGAGGTGTCAGTTGATGAGAGAGTCTGTGATTTTAAATTGCTCAGGATATGAGCCGTGTCTGAATTTCATTCCGCACGTGCAAAAAAGATGCTGTGGGCGAGTTGTCATGTGCTGCAAAGGGTGTGCATTAGTGTGCGTGTGTGCACAGAGGGTGTGCATTAGTGTGCGTGTGTGCATTAATGTGCGTGCATGCACAGAGGTTGCACGTGTGTGTGCACATGCACAGAGGGCGCACACTAGTGTGCATGCATGCACAGAGGTTGCGCATTAGTGCTTGTGCATGCAGGCACAGAGGGTGTGCACTAGTGTGTGCACACATGCACAGAGGGTGTGCCCTAGAGTGTGTGCACATACACAGCGTGTGTACTAGTGTGTGCACATGCAGAGGATGTGCATTAGTGTGCATGTATGCACAGAGGGTGTGCATTTGTGTGCACGTGCATGCATAGGTTTGCACTAGCATGTGCACATGCAGAGGGTGTATATTAGTGTGCATGTATGCACAGAGGGTGTACATTAGTGTGCATGCATGCACAGAGGGTGTGCATTCATGTGTGCACGCATGCACAGAAGATGCACACTAGTGTGTGCGCGCATGCACAGAGGGTGTGCATTAGTCCGGAGGAGGGGAAGTATGGAGGGGTTCAAGGTACAGAGGGTTGGGGATCAGGCAGCCGCAAGCCCTCCCAAGAGAGGGAGAGGAGTTTGGGTAAGAAGCGGGAGCTCATGGGAGCTGAGGCTCAATTCCCGCTCACGCCCATTGCCCTATTAGATCTCACTTATAAACACAAATGCAAAGAAAGACAACATTAAGGATTTTGGACTTCAGCCACAGAGTATGAAACTCTAAGTGCAGGTCCTTCAGATGGGGGCCCTGCAGACGGCTCTGGTCACGCTCCGCCAAGGGGGCCCTGGGTCTGAGTGTGCCCCTCCCACCCGGTGCTGGAGGACACGGAGAGGATCTGCTGGGATAATCCCAGGGGGAGGACCGTGGTGAGAGCACCCCCACACTGCCCTTGAAAGAGCAGAGCGCCACGGAAGGCGTAGCCCCCACATCGCCCTTCCCTGAGGGCGGGGCAGAGGAATGCCCAGCTGGTACCGTCCGTCCTCGTTCTCCTAGAACCACCTACGGGCTGCATTGAGGGGTGGATGAAGGAACCAATCGGTGATGGCGAAGGATCTTCCCTTCCATCCTGAGAAGAGAAAACCGAGTGAGAAAAATAAACGAGATGCTTTTTTTAAAGATGTTGATTGAACTGTCGCTACGAGACAGTGTTCTGTTAGCTTCAGGTGTACACCTCAGTCGTTCGACATGTACACACCTAAAGAAGTGGTCATCCTTACAGGTCCAGCAACCACCTGACACTGTGCCACACTGCCATAGTCTTGGTGACGGCACTCCCCACGCCGTGCCTCCCCGTGACTCACTTGGTTCTATGCCTGGCAATTTGAACCTCTTATTCTCCTTTGCCTTTTCTCCCCTTTTTAAATTTTCAGTCACAATCGACATTCATTATTATTTCCATTAATTTCAGCTGGAAGGTGAGTGTTTTCAAGTAAACTCATACCCGTTGTCTCTGGGGTTCTACCTGTCTCTTGAGTTTGCAAACTCTCCGAGTCGGAATTTCAAGGGCTCCGTTTGCAGACTCTGGTCTGTTCTCAGACACTGCCTCCAAAGCACACCAGAATGTATGTAACCTAGTTGCTTTTTAAAAAGTATTTTTCTGGCCCTGGACAAACTGGGGACACACCCAGATCCGTATATGAATTCTGGAGAGGGTAGATATTGTAATGGCAATGAAGGGGCCTGTAGAAATAAATGACTCTAGTATTAAAGAGCTTTCAAAGGTTTTTAATTAATTTTTTTAAACAAGGAAAGGAAAAATAAAATCTATCCACAATTAAATTATCCAGGAAAATTAAAGATTAACACAGTTAAAACACAGGCTTCCCACATTATCAGTGGTGTCCTCGACATTTAGAGCTCCAGTCTATTATAATGATTTATCTCTGTGGCTCAGGTATTTCCATATTCACTGGTTTTGCGTATTCTCCACTGTTTTTGCATTACTCATGTCTCGCAATCTGATTCTACCGGGAGAAACCAAAGGGCAGGCTTTTGACAGGTTTTTAACAACTATAACTTTCTCTTTATATTTGTTGAAAGAAATTACTTCACATTTTATGATAATCATTATATTCAGGTAAATGAGCAAATAAAATACAAAGACTATTTCAGAAACGGGTGGAAGTGTTTACGTTTCTGAGATGAATGTGCCGACTCTTTCTTTTTCAAATTGGCCTCTTCGTGCCCCATCCTCCTGATTTCCACTGGCTCCTCCCCCTTGCCCTCAGCCCCACCCCTGTTCTAGGGCTTTCTGTCTAGCCTGACAGCATCTCCCGGTTGGCCTGCTCGCTCCTCCTCCCTTCCCTCACATCTGGTCTTCTCGCGTTTGTGGAGGTGGGCAGCAGAAACCGGCCAGTTTTGTCATTGACCTTCATATCTACCAGGGACTCGGTGTAAGGAGATGCAGGAGTCGCTTTTAGGACAGTCCAACAGGACCCAGTGACGTTCTAGAGGAACCCGGAAGGCGGACAAGAACAGCAGATGCGGGTGAATGCATAAAACAATGGGACGTGTATCGCCCGTGTGGGTGCAGCTGGACCATGCTTTTCCGTTTGCAGACTTGAGTCCGTGTTCTTTCCGTCACATCAAACCAGCACATACATCCTCTGGGTGAAGTCAGTCAGCAATTAAAATTAAAGCCCCTTCCCAACGCTGCTCTCTCCGTCTCTGTCTCTCTCTGTCTCTCTCTGTCTCTCTCTCTGTGAACAAAGGCAGCCCACCCCTCCACATGCCATCACGTGACAATAGTAGGTTTTGGTTTGTGTTAGTGTCTCAGCCTTCAGGAATGTGCCTACTAGATTGTTATTGGATCAGCAGTGTCAGGAAATGAGGTGGTTCATCTCAGGGCACCTCCTGGATCAATGGAGGTTGTCCTGACCAGGACGTTTTCTTTCACGTCGCGTCTGGGGAAGGACCGGCGCTCAGTCTCTGGGGCACGGACCTCGTCGTCACAGCACCTGCCCGCCTCCCTTTCTCTCCGGGTCCCTGACGACCGAGTCGGTCCTCATGTGCGTGCCTCTGGGGAGGGGGGCATCATAGTGTCTGGGACGGTCTGCTTGTCATCGAGGGAGCCAGACGGTGGATCTGTGCACACGTCGCCGTCTATTTCTGTATGGTGCTTGGACCCCTAAGCTGTCACGACTGTCTCTTACTGTCCTCGATGGCCTCCGCCTTCCCTGCCCCTCATGCTTCTCCGGGTCAGTGCCAACTCCGAAGCCAGAGGACTCTGCGTTGGAAATTGTGTTGGGAGTGGATTCTGGTGTTTGGTCACAATGAAGGCAGGGCGGGGTTTGGCCTTCACCGTGAGACCGGCGCCAGCCTTCCTCGTGTGGCCCAGCCACTTGGGAAGGGGTTCAGATCACAGCACCGTGAGCAGTTTCATCGCGTGACCTTGAGCAGGTTGGCTTATTTCTGAGCATCTAGTTTCTCATCACTAAAATGAGTAGATTTGATGGAATGAGCCCCCAAATTCCTGATGTATGTGAAAAGGCTATCTCTTAGGATGTGCCTCTGCATATGAATATGAGCTACAAGGTGATTACAGGAAACACCATAATTAAAAAGTTAAAGGAAAAAAGAATGTTATTAATTTGGACCAAAAGTATGAAAATAGGACACTATTTATGGAGTCATATCGCATATTTTCTTTTTATTATAAATATATTGAATCATGTTGTTTTTGGAATAAATATGATTATACCAGACAGATACTTAAAGTTATATCATTTATTGTATTTTCAAGCAAATGCATGTAGTACACTTTGTATGTAGGTAGCAATTTTGTTTATATGTATACAAAATTTATATATGTAATTTTATTTGAAACGCGTCACATACATTAGCTATGTACTGGCTAGTATGTCTCAGAGATTTTTTTTTTTTTTTTTTTTGCTTTTTGGTATGTGGGTAGCTCCATGACTGGGAATCGAACCCAGGCCGCAGCGCTGACAGCGCCAACGCTGAAGCCTTAAGCCACTACACCATCAGGGAACTCCCTGTCTCAGAGATTTTTCTAGAGCATTCTAATGGTGGCACCCAAGGTATTTTCATCCATTTGGTATATATTAGGCCCCATGGACTTCTTGTTGAGATGGTTTTTGTTGTGAGCAAGATATATGTTTTTTGGTCAGTAGTTCTCAAAGACAGTTCAGGTCACCTGTTAATGACAGTGAGAAATACGTGCACGCAACAATTCATCTGCATCCTTTGTGATGGTGGGATTCTAGCTGCACCCTTTCTGGCAGAGGATGTTTCTGGAACCGTTACCCTCAGACACCGATCCCGGAAACACAATCTGCTCCCTGCGAGCTCGTCTGGTGGGAGTGCTTTGCAGGATGTGGTTTCCCGAGACGTGAAGGGCTGTTTCAGGAACTACTGTCAGCATGCGGTATGATAACAACACGTGTGCAGGGGAAGAAAGAATCTGGAACCTTCAGTGAGGTTATCCTGCCATTCTGGCCAATTTCCAGAGGGACTGTGACACAAGCCAGCACCGAGAAAGGGCCGGCAGGCTGACTTTGAGAGCCGATGCCCCTTTCAGCCCAGTGACCGGGAGAAACATTAAAATACATAGGTTTTCTGCTCGGGCGATTGCTGCAAGCCCTCTGTCATAGTTGGTACCAATTGACAGTGACCCAACAAGACGTGGTAATCAGAGAAGCCGCAGAGCCCAGATTGTGTTTTCCGAATGGCTTGTCTCGCGCTCTCTGCTGCTGTTGCTGCGTGAACTTCACAGCTGATCGTCGTTAGGCGTACGCAGCTGTGAGCCCCGGTCTGTCAGCAGCGAGGCCGAGAGCCAAACGGACAGCAATTGCGGCCTAAGCGTCTGCCCGCTCAAGAATTCACAAACATCCCAATGGTCTGTGCAGCGATTGTCGCCGTACGAAACCGCAGTGCTTCGGAGGGCCTAACGGCGCTCAGTGGCTCGGATTCACCGAGTGCCCGCGACACAGCTCGCCCGCTGCTGCGAGACGCGTCGCGTGGACGTGCAGACCCTCCGCCGCGCGCTCCCCCGGCCCCGCAACGCGGAGCGTTTGTGGTGCACGCGTATGGGCCCTGAGAGCAGGGCGCTCCCCGGGCCGGCGTGGCGGAGTGACCTGGTCCAGCCAGAGATCACAGGCACGGACCTCTCGACGAGGTGGCTTCTGAACTGAGTGTTGACATGTGGCATTTGTGCGTTGACTGCTCCCCTGACATTTGAAGCCGGGGGGCCCTCAGGGGGCCCATCTGAAATTCCCCTCCCTCCTCTGTTCCTGCACCTCAAGTCCCCTCACAAAGGACCTTCCCCGCTAATGGACCAAACGCAGTTCCTGCTCGTCCCTGCGCGCAGGGGCTGTTCCTCTGCCAGCTGTGCGATGACGCAAACAAGACAGTCAGGCCTTCCTGTGAAGCCAGGGGTACCCCGCCGCCTCACCCCACCCCCTGCTTGCTCACTGCCCTGAGGGCAACCCCCGTGGGGTGTGTGGCATGTGGTATGCTGTTAATGTCCTGATCAGACGGTGTGTTGTCACGACTATGGAACCATTATTAGTGCGTGAGCATCAACAGCAACGCACACTTACTCAGACGGCCTTAGCTCCTACCCAATGTCCCCCTTTCGTTCCAGGACATTATGTTATGTTTAGTCATCGCATCTCCTTAGGGGCCTCTTGGTTATGGCAGTGTCTCAGATATTCGAAGACCCTGACAGTTTCGAGAACAACTGGTCAGGTGTCTTGCAGAACGCCCCTCAGTTGAGACTTGTCTGGCGTTCTCCTCACGATTCCACAGACATGGTGGGTGTTAGAAGGACCATACAGGGAGAGTGTCATTTGATCACGTCGCATCCAGGATGCGTAGTGCCGGCATGACGCATCACTGTGGACGCTAACTCGGTCTCCAGGCTGAGGGAGTGTCGTCAGGGTGCGAGCTGGGAAATCCCTCCCCCCGACCTCCCATCCCGGCTCTCTAGCAGGAAGCTCAGTGCGCGCGGCTCACACTTAAGGAACCGAGACCTGTGCTCTGCGGTCCCCGGAGGGCAGTGCAGCCCCAGAAACGCCTTGGAAGTCTTCTGCCAAGGACAGCTGTGTATTCCCCTCCATTTATTTGCTTCTTGGTTTATCTATTTATTCAACCATTTGTTTATATCAGTTTGGAGTCATGGGCATTTATTGATAGATGGAGGATAATCCGATACTACTTATTTTTGTGGCTCACAGTGTTCTAGCCTTGGCCATTAGGAGTTGACTCCTGTGTCCCTTGGACATACCCATATCAGAGCGCGTGTGTGTGTGTGTGTGTGTGTGGTGAAGAATTGCATCCTCTTGTCTTACTACAACAATGGAAAGGAAGAAATAGCAAACAATTTTGTTCCTGCTGAAATAAGTAGATTTTATTGGCTAGGTGGCAATGCGTATGGCTTTCAACTTGTGATGGCATCTAGGTGAATGTAGCAGTTGACAATGTTGGGATGGCTATGAAAACAGAAGGCAAGACTGGGACAAATTAGGCACTGTCGGTTGAAGCCAGAGTGGGGGATGAAACCCTACAACGGCAGTGTGTAGGTGGCAGAGAAACATGGCCGACCACTGGGCACCATTCGCATCCACGGCGTGAAAGGAGGAATGGGGTGGGGTTTGGGAGCAGAAATAAGCACTCATCACTCAAAATTTTCAATAGATAAGTAAAAAACAATGCTTCTCAGTATGTATGACAGGGATGTCTTTGACGTCCACTTTCTGATGTCAGTCCGATGTGAATGTTGAACTTGACCGTTCACCCTAGCAGTCTGAGGGCAGCGGCTTGAGGGGGACCGTGGGGTGGAAGCAGTCCTGGTGCACTAGAAACACCGGCTCCTGCCTCCGGCTACACGGGGACGAGCTTCGCGGGCTCACAGGTGGCTTCTGGTGGACACCCGCGGGGCTGGAGGAGACACTGGAGATGACTCAGGGGACACCCTTTCAGTGTGGTGGTGCAATGGGCATTAGGTTTGGAGCTGGTTGGGCACAAGGGATGCACGTACTATTCACTCATGATACAGTGCTGCTCAATATGCAAAACCTTCCGAAGATTTCCCATGTGAACAGCAGGCCCAGAATTAGATTAACTGCTCAGTGAGTTATTAGGTGCTTAGGGGAAATTCCCATGCAATGAGATAACACGCTATTTTTGTAATATTAATGAAAAATGGAGGGGAGGGCTTATTTGGAAACACACCATCACTCCATAGGGACCTATATGAATGGGTAATATGTCTCCGGATTAGATAAAGACATTTAGTTTCTAATTTATTTGTCTGTAAGTCCAGAAGAGGTCTTAAAACAATGAAATGATTTCTGCTGATAGCTCCCAAATCAGCCAAGTCCAGTAACTAATTAACTTGGCATTAGCGGGTTGAAAAGTGGGCCGCCAACCAATTCTTGAGGAATGGGGCAGGCTGCTTGATAAAGATTGCAAACTGAAATTCCGTTAAAATATCTCATGACCAAGCGTTCTTGAAAAAGGAGAGAATTTGAATGGTAGGAAAATATTATGAGAGGATGGATCACTCTATTTAGGAATTTTTCAGATAGTTAATCACCAGTTTCTATGAAAAGTTTGAAGCTAAAGGACACTTATAAGGGAGAAAATATCTCGGCAAAGTGGAATACTCAATGTCAAACCCTTCGAAACACTGTTTAAAGCAGCACTCTGTGTGTGTGTGTGTGTGTGTGTGTGTGTGCATGTCTGTATGAATACATGTGTTCACAGGAAGAGGGAGACATTCTTCTCACCAGAGGCAGGGAATTCGGGCTGAGAAATCTATAAACAAACCATTTAAACTCACCCTCATTCTTCTAGTTGCTTCTTCCCAAAGACTATGCCTAACCCCAAACTCCTGGCTCTTGTCACTTATTCAAAGATGTATTGTTTCTTCATCTCAAGGACATAAAGCTTCCTGCCCTGGTCACTTCTGGTCTTCATTCTCTCCTCTTCATTCTCCCATGTGCATTTAGAAATTCTCCAACACTCGTTTGCCTTTTCTCCTGTGGCCCTGTGTTCGTCCGTTGAAATTTCAGGGCCAGCCGGGGATGCTAGGAGCACCCGGGGGAAATTCTGTCCTGTGCAGAGAAAGGAAGGGAGAAAAGAAGGAGGGAAGGGACTGGGGAGGGAGGGAGCCGTGGGGAGGGGCGAGGAGAAGTGACACCAAGCGCTGACTTGTGACCAGACTGTGACCCGAAGCTTTAGAGGTTCAGTGAGTCTGCGCGTTTGAATCTGGCCCTGAGATTGGGGTGGTCACAGGAGGGGGACACAGCAGGGCCCGGCTCCCCCACAGCCTTGCAGGGCCCTGCGTGTAAGGAACGTGTGACGCGGGGAAAGGAGGCCAGTGGCTTCTCGGCCACCTCTCTCCTTGCAGACCCGCCTGCCCATCATTGGAATTGGGCCGGGGCTGCTGGGGTTTGGGTTCGAGTTTCAGCAGAACAGAGCGCTGGTGAGCTCAGGGGAAGCTCATCCGTGTGCAGCGTAGACACACCTTGTGCGGAGCAGACGTGCGCGCACAAGCCCGTTTCTCCTTCACGCTGGGGATTTCTGTTTCTTTTATGTCTGCGTCTGTAGAGGTCAACATACTCGGTGTCACATACGGGGGCCTGTCAGCAGGCTGAACAGGCGGCTTCGTGCCCGGCTTCTGGCGACAGGACGCCGTGTCCTACCTCACGCAGGCCCTGGTGGCCCTGGTGGATCTAGGGACCGCCTTTGTTGGAGCGTGCTGCGACCCGGGCACACGCCTGCCTCCCCGGTCCAGGCACAGGCCACGCTGAACATGGCCCACTCGGCGCCCTTCCACCCGCACGTAAATCTCGGAGGGCTGCACTCACTTTCCCGCCGCCTGCTCCTGCCGGGGCCAGGCGAAATCGCTGATGACAGGCTCTGACTTTCGGTCCTCGGCTGCCTAGTACAGTTTCCTACTAGTTTTACTTGTATTGGATGAACTCACCCAATTCTAGATGCTAATTTGTTTGCAACTTTTTAAAAAGTCAAAGTCTCTTTATCTTCGCTCCTGAGGCGCCTGTGATAGCCCAAATAGATGCGAAGGGTCATCTCACCCCGGGAATAAATTAACTGTGTGATTTTATAATAGGTCATCCCATTTTCGGGGGCTTGGTTTCTTTAGCATTAAAAGTAAGATGGAGGAATAATGTCGCCCAGCTCTAGAATTACATGATGCTGGCATTTCTTAAATGTTATCAGTTTGCCAGAACAGATTAATAACTGCTGCCTCAAAAATGTCTTTGAACCATTTTAAATTTGAGATTTTAGAAATTCTTGGTTTATGAGTGATTAAAAACAAAATAACAAAAGAAAAGGAAACCATGCTGCTACCAACTTTCTCTAAAGAACATTCCTGTCTGTCATCTCTTTGTTTCTTTGCCACCGCTAAGGAACTAATGTAAATTATAAGTGGGGCAATTAGCGTCAGACTTGACGTGATCCTTCGGGAGTGTTGCTAACATTTGCATGTAAAACCACCTGGCACTGACATTTGTCCCTGTAAGAGTTCAGGAGATCCCCACCGACTTGCTAATTGTGAACAAAGGAGGGATTAGATTGACTCCTGAGACTCCTTTCCTGTTTCCCCCAGAAGCTAGGTGAGCCTCACAAAACACTTCCCACTTCCCACCTCATTTACAGCTAGGAGAGGTCCCCCACCCCCGCCCCCTGTGGGACCCCCTGCTGTCTTCTGCTGCCTCTCAGAGGTGGCGATTCTTGGGGGAGGGCAGGCTAGGTCTCAGAGGGATATATATATATATATATATATATATATATATATATATATATATAGAGAGAGAGAGAGAGAGAGAGAGAGAGAGAGGTGAATTCTAGAGCTAGGATTTAAAACTAAATTTCATCAGCATGATAAGGACCCTCGGCTTACAAAGCAAAGTTAGAAACGGAGTAAGCCAAACGCCTTTACCAAATGCTGTCAGAAGACAGACACACAGATTTGATAACAAGATCAATCCATTTGGGCTCTTAATGTAGCCAACAGTTACTTATTTTGTGGTTTTGTGCCAATACACTCTGATTTTGTTGGGGAGAAAAACAACAAATGGTGTCGCCCTCCCCCCAAGGGCAAACATTTTCTGTAGCCTCCTTCCTTCTACGTCACATTGCGAGATTCTTGGAAGAGTCCCACTGCATCCTTAACCACTCCGCTATTTATTGGCTATTATTCATAGACAAACAAATTCAAATAATCATTCAGTAATAAAAGTCAATGGAAAAACTATAGTCATGCAAGAGTGACTTTGGAACGGAAAGGATAAAGTCATAATCGTTTGTAATCATCACAATACACGGGCGTTAGTTCAGATTAATGGTGAATAACGTTTAGAGAAATCTAAGTGTATGCATACCGTCTAATATACTGTTTAAATGTATATTTTAAAAGTTATTTTTAAAGTGGGATTTGTGACCACAAACCTTTCATTATTAAACTACATTTCATCTGAAATGTCCTGTAATTGTATCGTAGCGTATCATATTGATTCTTGATTCACAGACATCATTTTTGTTATTACTGAAACGTCCCTTTTGTGGTGAGTGGACTGCATAGCGACCCCATGTTCCTTATCGTCTCATGTTTATGCCCTTGCACGGTCCCTGCTTGCTCCTTGAGCAGTAGCGTGAGAACTGTGACATCGTGCCATTTACATGACCTGAAGACAAGAATGCATGTCTTACAAAATCACATGTTTTATTTGCATACCTGTGCGACACTTTCTAGTGCTTACCCGTGGGGAAGGGTAGGAACGAGAAATGCGAATAGAGAATAGATAGTAATGAACTCATTCATTCATTTACGGAGGAAGTTTTCACAGGCCAGTGAGACGGTGTTTGTGGTTTAAACACGTGTAATGGGGTCAACCCGTACACCGAAGGACAGAAAGAACGTGCAGTTAAGTGTTAGCCTGAGCTTCACTCGTGGTTTGAAGCAGCAAGCTCTTAGCAAGGCAACTCATCTTCTATAAAATCTATGGACAATGTACAAACCAAACAAACACAACAGCTGTTGGACGAGACTGGACAGAGAGTAAGAGCAGGTGCCCTTCTTTTGGAGGGAGCTGGGGATGGCTAGCTCAAGCTTGGAACTGTCACCCGACCGAGGGGTGACTTTTCCGGAAGTCTTTGTGGCTCTTTCTCTGGGCGTACCTACAGTCCCAGAGTGGCCTCGGACGTGAAAAGGCCAAGGGGAGGAGTCAGGAGAGGGCACAGAGTAAACGTGTGCTACAACAATTAGCTCACGAAAAGAGACATGTCAATTATCGTCAAATACGTGTCATGTGCTCACTGTCAGAGCTGTCAGAGAGCAGAGTAACGACATGGTAGATGCTCCTGCACACCTCAGGGGATGACTGAGATCAGAAGTCGGCATGCACTGGTGTATTCCTAATATCTTCATTCACAATAGCCAACAACTGACAGATGTCTATCCAAAGGTAAATTAATAAACAAAATATAGCACATCTACATGATGAAAAAGGAACTACTGATATGGGCGAGAATATGTCTGAATCTCAGTTATTATGCTAAATTAACGAAGTGCAACAAAAAAGAGCCATAAAATGGGATAAATGTATATAAAATTCTAGAAAATGAGAGCCAGTCTACATGAATAACAAGCAAATTAGTTGTTTTTGGAGGTGTGGAGGGTGGGGTGAATGTCAGTGTGGAAGGAAAATAACCTCTGAATTTTCTACTGTGGTGGTGGCTTCGCAGATACATTCCTCTGCTAAAGCTCATTGACTCGTGCACTTAAATAGATGCATCTTATGCCGCATACGTGATACCCCAGTAAAGATGACAAAAAAGTCATCCAAAAACATGTAACATTTGACAGACATACAAAATTGCAGAAAAATGCACATGAAACCTATCTCAGAAGTGAGTAATGTATAGAAAAATATCGTGTATAGAAAACTTGATTTATAAATTTAACACACATGATCATTTCTCTGTATATTTGTATATAAAATACAGTAGGCAACAAAGCAAGTCTCAGTAAATTTGAAGGAATTATTAAAACAAACATGCTTTTTTCCATAAAGCAATATAATTACAAATAAATGATTTAAAATAACACAAACCACATGTCTTAAAACATGAATAAAGGAACGTATAATTATGAATCCAAAAGGAAATATTAAAAATAACATTTTTTAGAATTAAACGATAAGAGCCTAATTATCAAAACAAGTAGGATTATGTTTACCTATTATATAAAAAGATTTTAAGAGCTTGAAATCAAGAAGGAGAAAAGAAAGAAAAAAATGAATATTAACGACCAGTTACGAAGGTAGAGAAACATTTGACCCAGGGCAAGTTGAAGGAAATAAATAATAAACTATTAAGATAAATTGATCAGATAAGAAACAAATAATAGTAAAAAGCAATGATACCAGAAGTTTATTTGTTCAAAAAAATAACAAAGTTGGTAAATGTAAATACCTAGGAAAATTGAAAAAGAGAAGGAGAAAAATATATATGAGCACAAAGGCACACATGTTCTGAAAGAGCAGAGATGCAAACACCCCATGAGAATCAATCTCAACTTTTTCAGTATAATTTTTAATAAAAACATGAATCATTTTGTATAAATCATAGTAGACTCAAATAGAGTTTAATTAAACTAATATCTAATAAAATTATGAAATGGTAATAAAATTAACTCCTTTATTCCACACTCAGCTGCAAGAGAAGTCATCAGGTTCAGATGGTTTTATGTAAACATTTCACCAAAACTTCAGAAAACAATCTTTATGCATTACATATTGTTCAGGTGATCCTCAAATAGTATACTTTATAGAAATTGTACATAATAATACATCATGAAATAAGGTATCATGAAAGGTCTGGTTTCTTTTAAGCAATTTAAAATTAAAAATATAATCCAAAAGTTAATGTCTTAAAGGTGAAAATTATACTATTTTTTTTCAGTAGATACAGAAAATTGGTAAGATTCATCAAGAATTTGTATATCTATATAGATAAAAATGGCAGCTTTTGAATTTATCCACCCAAACTACATGAAACAATAATGATGTTTTTTGAAATATTTCCATCAATGACAAAAATAAGACAAGGAGGCGTATCGTTTCCGTGTTCTGCATTATATGCGGGAGCCTAGCCGAAGCCACACACACACACACACACACACACACACACCCGTATAAATGTCTGGAATGACACGTAAAAAAATCTCGTATGCTTTAGTGGATTGTCTACACTTTAAATTTTTAAGAAGTCTTCAAAATAAAACTTTTAAAAGTGTTTGCTGTGGTATTTAGATAAAAGTGAAGAAAAAGAAATTTGGTAACTTTTCCAAATACCATAAATGACCAAATTAGTAAACAAACAAGCAAACAAATGATACAACACTTCCATTTAGAGTGCTAATAAAAGTAGTAGCAGTCATAGGATTAATTCTAAGAAAATTATGGAGAAAAATTGATGCGAGATCATAGTATGATCTAGTACTTTCATGAGCTCATAAAGAATCCTATCTTTCCCCAAAATATCTAATTACAGTGCAATTTCAAGGAGAACACTAGCAAAGGAATGTTTTGGAACTTGGTAAAATTCATTTTAAAGTTTCCATACAATAGTCATGGCCCATGAAAGCCAAGACAAATGATAAAGAAGTCAGTCAAGACAGGGACTTTGAACATTAAAGCACGGACACACAGATCTCCTGTTTCAGGGGTTCAGGTTTCAGGGGACAGGCGTGGGCAGGACGCACACATTTAGACCGTGGCAAACCCCCTGCCGCCCGCCCACGTTCACAGTTCGGGACCTCTTCTTGGTAATCTTTCCCCTGGAATAAACCTTGTCTCGTCGGGAGCCCGGCCTCGCCAAGGCTTCACCGTGATCTCCAGTGGCCGCTCGCCGCGGTGCCTCCGTGTCACCGTGTCACCGTCTGCATACATAGGTCGGTTCTGGAGAGTCCAGCGAGTTTTCTTCGAGGATCGCCGTGCTGGAAGGGATACGCCTGTGCCCCTCCTAACGGTAGGAGTGTGGGTGTTCCGTTGGTGAGATTGCCTCCACGCGTGAGCGACCTTAACGGCTTCTGAGACAGGACTCGGCTCAAATGCCAGTCCGGTCAGAAAACAGCCATGTCTTTTCTGCCTGACCCTCAAGGGACCGCGAGGGTCAGAGTAAGTGAGGCAGGTCACAGTGCTTTGAACACCAGGAGTTAGGTACAGATGGAGTGCATTACACCTCAGTGGTCGTCTTCATGTGCAGAATATATCATTTATTTATAAGTGATAATCCTATGTCCAGTTCTAGTTTTCTGCCTAAAAACCAGCAGGTTAGGCCTTACCCAGATTAATTACATTCCCAATACTTCCCCCTGACAGGCAGTTTCAGAACTCACACTGGGCCCATTTATCCATCACTCACACTAAAACTCTTGCGGCTTTTAGAATCATTTTTAAAAGCCATGAAACGCTCTTGTACAAATCACATGGAACTCTTGTTCTGACAACATAAATGTCCCATGCATCGAAAAACACATTAAAATGACCCAAGCGGCCATGGAAATGCATCTAACAGGGAAGGCTGCATTTTTTGATAAGGACTCGGACCGCAGGGAAGGGCCCGGTGCCCGCTGCCCCTCTCGGGGGTGGGCCGGTCCTGGCACAGCAAGGCTAACGGTGGGGGGGAGCTTTTCATCCGAGCAGGTGTTTTATTTCACCACAAAACCCCCATCAAGACGCATGTGGCATCACAAAGCACTGGTGTCCTTGTTTAGGGCTTGGTCTTGTGAGAACTTCAGTGGAAAACTGGACACACAGTAAATTAAAATTTTAAGACAAGATAGCATTATGGTCTCTGAAGAGAACATGAAGTATCTAGAAAGGGATAGGCTGAACTTGGTTTATCAGTTCGCTGTTATGTACAGGTTGCAGCAAAAACTGAAAAGAAATCAAAACCTCATTTTGGGGGGAAATAAGATTGTTTCATGCAAGGCTACATGATTCCTGGTCCTTCTGTGACCAACGCAGTAGGATGCAAACCGACCACCAGCTCCCCCGGGCGGGGTGGGCCCCTTTCCCCCCGAGAGGAAGGTTCTTTGGTGAATAGTCCCAGCACGTTGTTTACCGCTTTGGGACCCATGGAGGTGTGTGCCAGGTGGCTGCCCGCCACCGGTGTTCGCCCGCCTACTTGGCTATAAGCCCCCCGCTTTCTGGGTTCCGACATGCCCGGCTCACGGCGCTCAGGACCTGCTTCTGTCTGTAAGTGGCCTCAGTCATCTCCGTGTAATTCCGAATTGTCAGCCCCTCTCTGCGCTCTCCGCGTCCCGGGGACATTCCCCCACACTTCAGAGCTCAAACGAATTCGCAAGAAGGCCACCAGATTAAGTGGGGCGCTCTGAACCTCTTCTCCGGACTGTCAAGTACTTGGAAACCAGCCTGTTTCTCAGCTTCCCGTTGCGCCTGCAGGAAGGGGTTTGTAACTCTTGATGAACCCCAGGGCCTTGGAGTGTTCGCAACCAATGAGCGCTGTAGCTGTGCGCAGCCTGCGGGACGAGCTTCTAGGTGCAAAACACCTGCTTGGCAGACAGCTGTTGCCCCTGAACAAGCCTGTGGGTGCCGAGCGGATGGACGTTTCTGGAAGCCGGTAACCAGTTCCCACAAGTAAAGCACGCGGCGCCCTAGTGAGTGGGTCCCTGCCGCTCTGCGCGCAGACGCTTTCGTGGGAGGGGCGTGGCTGGTGGCTCACGACTTCACCTGGGCGGGCACCACACGCGTCCAGCAGCTTGGCCAAGAGCAGGGCGACGAGTCCGAGCGACTGCCATGTTGGACTGGACTCAGTGTAGCCACCACACAGAAGCCACGGAGGAGGCTGTGCACCACGCCCGGGTCATGGGTCACAAAGGAGTGCGCATGCGTCTGCTCAGTTAACCCTGCTGCACTTACAATCGTCTTTTAAAAAGACATTTATGTAAAAAGTATACAAACGTGCAGCTTATACATTTTAAATGTCTAATGAGGAGTTTAAAGCATTAAAATCTGTATCAGAGGAGAGAAATATAAAATGTCACTATTTTTCACATGTAGGTTAGTCACACTATTAATTATTAGCAATTACCTTCTTTAAGTACTAGCCCTTATGGAAAGAAAAGCCAATGATATGGAATACTACGTAACTTCAGGTAAAATCCTGTTTTCCACATTTTTATGTTAACCTAATGGCCTGTATAATCACTTACACGTTACGATTTTCTGGTTTATTTCGTGACATTCTCTGTCCCGCTGGGGCGGTTCGGCCCCGGGCTCTCCCGGCCCCCGGGTGTCCCGTTCTTCCCTCCGCGTGGGCTCCTTGTGGCCGTGTTGAGAGATCGGCCGTGCACCCCCTCTCCGGGCGTGCGCCCCCTCTCCGGGCATGCGCCCCACTTTGCCTCCTCTTGTTTTAAACAGTCTGTTAATCTCGGGACTCCCTTCTCTGTGTTCCTGCTTGTGCTGTGTTTATCAGCCTCTGAATGTCCCTGTAAGTCTCATGTGGTTATTCATGAACTTAAGGTCTGTTTTTTACATTGACTGTCATATTTACATTTTTACATGAAGTTTGTTCGTTTGTTCGTTTGTTTTTTTCAGGCAGCGGGGAGCTATAAGGACCCTGTTGCCTGAAACTGAACCAGGCAAACACTGAAGTGATGTTCAAGTACCGTCTAGGGGCAGAGTTTGGATAAGTTTTACTTTCAACCGTAAATACTGAATTGAAATGGACCGAACTGAAGTACAAGTCTGAGGATTAGGGTGGATATTGTGCTGCACTGTAGCCCCCAGGCCTGCGTTACTCTAAACAGTACTCTGTGGACACGAAGAGTAAGTACCCCGGGTTAGGGCAGGGCCGGCGTCTCCTGCACTGGGTCTCCCTGCAGGGCTGATGAAGGCTTCGGCGCAAGGACCAGTGAGAGGGCTCCGCGCGTCGTGGCCTGTGAGGGCCACGGCCCTAGTGCGCGGTAGACACTTGCGATGGCGCTGCGCGGGCCCTGCACCTGGGAGTTACGTCCAGGTCTCCGGCCGAGTTCCATGTGGGGTGTTGAGATGCTGCTCAGTCTCCTAAAAGCTGACAAGGCACACGCCCTTGGATATGAAGACGACGTGCTGGTTGGCCAGATAGGAGTTTGGCGAGAGCAAGGCGCTGGGGCCTTTTTGCTGGAAGTGAATTTTAGATGGTAAAATAGGGTCTATATTCTGTTTCTATTTTTTACGTTTATAAATTTTGATGGTGGTGATGGTGCTGCACACGTACGTGCAAAAAGGGCGAAGGAGGTGACATGTTACTGTCCTTTTCCTACATGAAAGAAGAGAAAATATCTCCCTGAAGCTTAGTTTTACATTATTGTTTTTAAAAATCTGAGCTAGAAATAAGCTAAATTGCATTTTTGTTTGTTTTATTGAGCTTTTTATAATCTTGGATCAGGCGATGGAAATGTTTATTCTCCGTCTGGGTCCATGATGATAATAAGCACTTGCTTTGTAGAGCACCCAGCAATTTGCAAAGTACTTTCTTTAAAAGATAGCATTTTATCCTCACATCAACCCCTTCTCCTAGGGACAGCGGAGCAAATATTTAATATTCTGATTTTGCAGGAAACTAAGGCTCAGTGCAATATTTTGACACGTGTGACATGGCTTGTATTTACAATTCAAATGTGCAGAAAGGAAATGTAACCTATTTCATCTTGGCAAACGGGTGTCATCTTACTGTTGATCTGTTTTTGAGATGCTCTGAGTGTTCCGTTACCAGATCATCTCAGTTCCTTTGGACAAATGCTTCCTCTTTCACTGCGCTCCACCTTGCGCTGTTCGCCTAAGCAAGTTGATGTCCAAGTGCGGGTGATGATGGAGCCTTTGTCACAGAGATGAGCTTGTGAGTGCTCCTTGGAGTGGTGGGGGCAGGGCTGCCCAGTCTGACCGGAGTCCTGCTGTTGACCCTTGGGCTCCTCTCCCAGCCGGTGGTGGCCAGGGTGGAGAGATAGAATTCCAGCCCTGCTTTCCTGGATTCTCCCTCAGGCCTCAGCACTTTCAGTCGGTGTTTTATTCAGTCTGGCTTTCCCATCCCCCCACCCTGCCCCGTACCGCCAGGGCCAGGTGGGCTGCAAGGCTCGGTCTCTGCTCACCCTTCCCTTCCCTTTGTCCTGTCCTGGGTTTATTTTACAGCTGCTCCCACAGCTGTGAGGTTTGCACGTGACATGTAGACAAAACAGTCAGATTGCAGCACACCATGGGCCTCCTTAGCGAACCTTAGCTTGGAGCTCTCTTTCTGGAAGTTACCCCTGTGTCAGGGCGTACGTTACTGGCTCACGCAGTGGCAAAGTGATGTAGTTTGTGATGTAAAATGAAATCACGAAATAATTAGCACGAGAGCTTCAAAATATCGTATCCTAGTTTTTCAGAGGACAGTTAAGTAGTGGATGGCAGAGCCGTGAACACATCCCTCACACCCGTAACTTGTGGTGTTTTCTCTCCTTCCACACGTTTCCTTTTATTCGTTATGTGCCTTAGAGTCGATCACAAATTCTGTTTTTCTAGGGGGCGCGCACACAACAATGGGCGGGAGGGGTTTGAAAGCATTCTCTCAAAATGGTAAGAAGCATTCCTTTATTAGCAGCAGGGAGTTAAACAGAAATTGTAACCCCAGCATGTTCGGTCAATGTATTGTAGATAAAAACTCTATCGTCTGTCTGTTTCCAAGCGCATCTGCAATTAACTGTCAGCACCTGCAGCACCCATCTGGCCGTGCCCCTGGGTTGTGGGTTGGAGCCAGTTTATCCCAGTCAGCTGATTCTCATGCAGGAGCAGGAGCTGTTTGCTCTCACGGAGCATGCGTATCTGCACATGGACCAGGTGCCGCTCTTTCCCCGACACAGTTTCTCTTGGTGGCCTGTTTAGCCATCATCTGAGTTGAGACCGGGCGAAGCAAAATGTTCTCAACTAAGGAAGACTTGACTGTCGTTTAACTTGGTTGTTTTAGGTATACATAAAAGCAACCAACGTGTTTCTTTTGGGAAAGACATGCATCTAAATAAGACCTTTTCCTGATACAGTTCTTAGTTGTCATCAGATAAGAGAATCTACGCTAATAGATTGGACTCAGGGAATTTTCTTGCCTTTTTTGGGGGTGGGGTGGGGAGAAAAGAACTGTGCTGCCCAGGATAGACACTTTTTTTTTCCTTGATAATTACTGAGAAGTGTTCATTTACTAGTTAAAGATCATTTGATCGCCCAGGTCACTTCCATAACACACCTGAAAGCCAACAGGTCCTCAGGTGTGTGTCGGACCTCCGTTGCACCATGCTGTTTTGTATCCGGGTTGAACATAGACAAGGATGGTGGGAACCTGAAGGAATGTATTAATTTAGATTGGGATTCTTTAAAGCCTTTGGAGTTCATACACGCATTAAATGTGCAAGACGTCATATAAAGAGCGCAGGCCAATGAGTGAAAAACTTGTGTAAATTTGACTATTTTCCTTGTATATGTCCCATGCCTAATTTATATGTAAATTTTATTTACTTTATGAATTAACACATTCTCATAGTTCAAAACTTCAAAGATATAATTGGATAATGAGTGAAAATTCTTCCTCCACACCCCCCCATCAAATTCTTTTCCTAAATAAGTGCTCTTCACATTTACCACATTTTGGTGCATTTTTGACAGACATCTATACATGTACTAACAAATTCACATATAAATATGCATATTTATATAAATTATATAGTCACGAATGTTTATATATTAATTTGCATATAATTATTGCTAATTATTTTGGTGTATTTTAATAAGCAGCATCAATAAATATGATTTATTTAACATGATTATTACATATTGACATAATAATTGTAAATATATTTATATTAAATAAATGTGTAGTATAATATATAGCTATTTGTTATATATATTACAATTATATATGGTATATTATATATAGTATTTTATATAAATACATAAATAATTTTCCCCTATTCAAATAACTCTTCTGGGTCTTACTATTTACAATGAACAGTTCTTGGAGATCTTTCCATTTCATCCCATAAACTCTATTTTCTATAAGAGCATAATGTCTCTTGGTATCATTGTCGTCTGTTGTAGACATTTTGGTTCCAGTGTTTTTTGCCTTTGTAACAGTGCTGCACATGAGCAACTCTGTGTGTGTGCGTGCGCGCGTGTGTGTTTTCCACATTTGTAGTGATCAGTAGTTCAAGGTGGCTTTGGTGTTGCTTTCACTGTATGAATAACCAGTGTGTTTATGCATTCTCCTATTGATGGCTATCTGGGTTGCTTCTAGTTTTGTTTTGTTTTTTTTGTTTGTTTGTTTTCTATTATGAATAAAGCTACTATGAACATTGTTGTGTCGAGTTCTTTTTGAACATATGTTTTCATTTTTCTTAGTTAAGTCCCGAGGATTTGAATAGCTGGGTGACAGGGCACATCTGTGTTAATCCAGAACTGCCTGGTATTTTTCCCAAGTGGCCGTAGCATTGTACATGCCCATCAATGATATAGAAGAGTTCCAGTTGTGGAAATCCTCAGCAGCATTTGATGTTAGATAGTGGTGTTTCGTGGTAGTTTTAATTTCCATTTTTGTGGTGAATGGTAGGTAATGTACATCTTCTCACAGTGTTTATGTCTCATTTGAATAACTCCTGTCCCATTGCTAATTGGGTTGTCTTTGTTGAATAGTATGCTTTATGGTGAGCAAGTTTTCAATTTTGTAAAAGTCAAATTAATACTTGGTTTTTATTGTTCTTGATTTTCGTGAAGAGCATGAAGACACTCCTCTAAGCTTTCTTCTGATGCCTTTACAGGCTTGGCTTTATTTGGAGGTCTGCGATCTGGTATATTTACTTGTGTGTAGCTGTGAGGTGGTGGTAAAGATTTGTTTCTCTAACTGAGGGGAAGCTCACGTAACACAGGAGTGGATTCATGGTGGTTTGCAGCTCCATTTAGCTTCAGAGCACTTTCTTCTCCCGGAAAGGATAGTCCCGTCAGTGACTCAGCTGGTCCCAGGTCCTGGCCACCGCCAGTCTGCATCCTGACCACGAATTTACCTGTTCTGGGCACTCAGCATAAATGGAATCATAGAGTAGGTGCCCTTTTGGTATCTTCCTTAGCATGAAGTTTTTGAAAAGGTCTGCCCCGTTGTTTGAAGCACAATGTGGCTGCCGAATATTTCATTGCGTGTATGTAGGCCAAAATTTGGAGGGGAGAAAGGGGAGGGGGTGGGAGAGGAGGAGGGGGGAGGCTAAATATAAAGTGATGGAAAGAGAAGTCACATTAGGTGGTGAAATTAATATACAAGTTGACAACGCACTGTAGAACTGTGAGCCTGAAACCTATGTAATCCTTGCTAACAGATGTCACCCCAATAAGTCTAACAATAAAAATGAATTTAAAAAAAAATCTTACTAAAAAAAAAAATTTGTTATTTATTCATCTCTTGATGGACTCTTGGGCTGTTTCTGCCTTTGGGCTTTTGTAAACAGTGCTTACGTGAACAGTGGCGTGTGATGTGTTTGAACGCCCACTGTCAGTTCTTTGCTTGGTTGATGTGGTGAGTCTGTCATCTAACTTTCTAAAGAGCCACAGAACTGTTTTCTACACGGGATCAATCATTTTACATTCTTGTTGGGCAATGTCAAGGTTTCTGATTTCTCTAAATCTTCTGTCAACACTTCTTAGTTCCCTGTTTTTATTTTTTAAATCATTTATTTATTTATTTATTTATTTATTTATTTATGTGGTTCCCTGGCTGGGGATTGAACCCAGGCGCCACCGTTGAGAGCGCCCAAGCCTAGCCACTACACTACCAGGGAACCCCCTAGTTTCCTGTTTTTCATTGTCGCATCTCACTGGGTATAGAATAGCCACTTATTGTGGTAAGATTTATTTTTTTCCATTAATAGTTGCAATTTATCCATCACTGTTTGAAAGACTTTCTTGACTTGTTAAATTGTTTTTGGCACTTGGGTTAAAAAAAGTGAATATCATAAGTATGGCTCTACTTCTAAACTCTGTTCTGCTCCATTGATCTGCATGCAGACCCTTAGGCCACATCGTCTTCCCTTCATCCAAGTGCTTTATTGAGGTTGCATTGACATAGGAAAGCTGCAAGGTGTAATGTGTGCAACTCGATGAGTTTGGAAATAAGTATACGCCAGTGAAATCATCACCACAGTCTATGCCATAAATGCATCTGTTACCGCCAGCATTTTCCTCCCATTGTCTTTATTTATTATTATTATTAGGAAAGAACACAACACAAGATGTACCTTCTTCTGAAGTACTTAATACAACATTGTTGACTATCGGCCCTTTGCTGCACGGCAGATTTCTGGGATTTAATCATATGCAATAACTGAAATTTTGTCCCTTTTCACAGATACTTCCCTGTTTCCTTTGTTTGGTCTGTACGTACAAATGAGACAGTGACAACCACGCATTCTTTTCCTCTGGGAGTGGGACAATTTCAGATTCCTCACATGAGCGGTATTGTGTGATGTTTGTCTTCTGAGTCAGTGTTCTTCATCCAGTCACCCACTGAAGGACACCTGGGCCGCTTCCACACCTTGGCCATTGTGAAGAAGGCCTCCGTGCTCGTGGGGGTGCAGGTATCTCTTGGAGACCCCGTTTCATTTCCTTTGCCTATATACTCAGAAGTGAAATTGGTACATTGTCTTGATTATATAGCTTTATACTAAGTCTTGAGTTTAGGTTAAAAAGATTTACAACTTTTAAAAAAATATATTTTTCACTATACTTGGTCCTAGAATCCATGTAATTTCCATCTATCTATATATCTGACATTTTCCCATTTATGAATAAAATGATAGTGAAGTTAGGCTTTTCATACTGCACAGTATTACTGTATTCTGAGAAAATGGAGTGACTCAAAAGAACCTCAGAGGATTTAAAATCTGTAGCTAGGGAAAGAGAGAGAAAATGTATGTGCAGACTTTTCTCAGTGTGTTCAGGCAGCTGTAAGAAACCACGAACTGGGTGACTGATAAACAATGAAAAGGCACTTTTCATGGTCTGGCGCTGAAAGTCCAAGGTGAGGGCATTCTTTTTGGTTTATCACTGGTGTCATATCAGCCAATAGAAATAAAATACAGGTTTGGGAAGGGATAGGCAAAGCTATTACTAATTTTTAACGAAATAATTATATTCTAGAAAACAGAAAAATAATCAACCACCAATGTATAAACAAGAAAATGCAAAAAGAGTGAAATATCAATATACGGATATCAGTATCAATTATATTTACAAAAGAAATGGCAGGTTGGAGTTCATATTGGGAGAAAAATAAATAACAGCAATAAAATTAAAACAGAAATAAACTTAATGAGAAATGTGGAAAAAGTATATAAAAATTTTAAAATATTGAGGACTACAATTAGACCTGTCCACGTACGAAAAATGATACCATGTCCTTGAGTAAGTAGTTTCAGTTTTTTAATGTGATCTATTCTAGAATTCCACTTATGTTTGTGAGTGGAAACCGAGGCTCATGAAAGATCAATAACTTCATCTTCTGGCGCCAGGAAAGTGGGTTCTAAACGTCCTGTGGAAGAAAACACACAGGCAGTGAAGGGGGAGTGGCGTGAGGCGCTAATGCCCCATGCAGTGGAACAGGTGATGAGGCACAACTTTGTGAACAGGCAGAGCCGTGAGACAAAACAGAGCCTCACCTGCAGAAAGAGACTCAAATACATGCAACGTCGTACTTTCTCTTGTAAGTAAATATTACTTTTAAACAGTTATTTGTAAAATAAATAAAATAAGCCCCATTTTTTTCAACCATCAGATTAAAAAACAATCCAGAATTACAAAATACACTGTTAGCAAGGGTACAAAGAACTAAGCACTCTCATACTTCTTGGAGGGGGTGACAAATTGTGCATCCCTTACGTGAAGAAGTTCATCAATATAATGAAAATAAAGAACATCTTTACCCATTGGCACAATGGTGTTTCTTGTAGGACTTTATTCTACAGAAAAACCTTTGCAGATTGAAAAGTTACATATGAACAAATTTAATTTTTGAAGCATTTCTGTTATCCAAAGATAAAGGCTTGGAAACAATACAAGTTATGATGTATTTATAACTTACGCAGATACAGCGCAGATTTAACATTTCAGTTCCTGTAAGTTCACTGATTTTGTGTCAACCTTATCTATTGAGAACTGAGAAGGATAGGCTTAAATCTCTTGTGAGACTAATGGTTTACAAGTCTTGGGGAATAGAAGTGCAATCAGTTTTTTAAATAATTAAATAGCCTTGATAAATTATCTTATTTGTTTAATTACTTGTGGGACATTTTGGAGTCTCTATGTAGTCATATGCAAAGACTGTATTCTTTCTTCTAGGGTGATTAAATATATATGCCACTTGGGCAAGGCTGGGGTACCCAGTTGTTCAGTCAAAACTAGTCTTACAGTTGCTGTGAAGGAATTTTCTAGATATGATTAACATTTACAATAAGTTGACTTTAAGTAAAGGAGCTCACCTTCCCTAATATAGATGGGCCTTTGGTTCAAGGCCTTAAAGGCTGAGTCTTTTCTTTTTATGCTTAACATTTATGATGACTATGAAAGTATAAACTGAAAAGCAATGTTCTTTGCGTTGGGTGCACTCGCGCTGTAGAGATGCAATGAATGCATTTAGAACGTTACTTAATTTTACTTGTAAATTTTAACAGTTAGGACTTTGAGTCCCTCATAATGCTGAAGATGACACATAGTGAAGTTTATAAAACATTTTTAAATCATTGGAATTTCCTAATTATAATGCAGCTGACTTACTCTTCATTCTTCTTCTTCTAAATAGTTTGACCTTATGTTATCGTCTCTAATTTGTATTCTACTGAAATTACCTGAATGTCTGTCTAGTTACTTATTTTAAACCAACTGTCTTAAGAACATTGTTTTAAAGTAACAAGTGGAGAAACTCTTATTCAAGTTTGAAGTAGATTTTGCCAGTGCATTAATAATTCAGATAATATGTCAAAAACGTGTAATGGTCTAACTTTAAATTTGATAGTTTAATCGTTATTCTCATTGTGATCATCATCCTCATCATACCTCATTTTTAATCAGTATTTACCTACTGAGGGCAATGTCCAGGCCCGTATTGCACAATCACGTAATTTCCAAAACAACCCTGGAAAGTAGTCACTGCTGTTACTCCGTGTGTCAGAAAAAGCCCGAGGCCCCGTGAATAGGTCATTTGTTGAGTATCAGAGCGTTGGTGGGAAGGAAGGGAGATCTGAGTGCCCGGTTTTCCGATCCCCCAGACCAGCCTCTTAGCTGCTGCGTGATGTAGCCGACCCCAATGCCCTGCTCATTGCCACACGCACGTCCTCACTAAAAGTATTTTCTTGGACAACTTCTAGAAGCATCAGCTTCATGTGTTGGTCTTGAGATCAAACACCTTCATCTCAGTGGTGTGAACCATTATCTTTTCTTTCCGAGGAACTAGAAATTGGTTATCTGAAAACGGGGAGTGATGTGCTACTTTCTGAAAAGCAGGGTGGATTAGCACAGTGCACGGGGTGAAATTGTGGGGGGAGCCTTCGCTACCGGCGACGTCTCGTCTTCAGAGAGAAGCCGGGAGGGGAAGGGGCTTGGAGGACTGCCGATCAGCCCGCGGATGGTGGGGGGATGTGTGGCACGTCCCTAGCTACCTGTCACTGGAAGCAGATACCCAGCAGACTTGTTCCTTGTGTTCAGTGCCACGGCATTTCCACCACAGCCTTGAAAGCACAGTTTCAGCTGCCTTGCTACTGCGTTCTATGACCGGCCGTAATGTTGCATCTGCATAAAATATTTTATTATTAACATTCAGGGGGACGTGTCCTTGTTGAGCTCCCGGAGTGGAGAGTGAGGCAGGGGAAATGGCCGCCACCACAGAGCAGGGTCCGGAGGCCTGTTCATAAACCACTCCCAGCAGAGTTGGAGGATGGCCTAGGACACGCACCCTGCTGTCCCCGTGTGCGAGGAGAAGGGCGCAGATGAGATTTAGTTCCCGGCACGCCATCGCCTGCTCTCTGCGTGCAGGTGTCGTGTGTCACTGACTGTCTCTGCCCGGGACTTTTAAGCGCTCATTTTTACTGACTTGTTTACGCCAGCATGCGCGTACTATCAGTCCTTTCCCCACCCTGGAGTCAACAACAGTAACCAGAGCTGTTGGCCTCGCAGTTACTCCTGACTTCTACCCTCGTCCTCTAAACCCATTCACAGCAAAACTTTTGAAAATATTATTTGCACTCATTTTGTAATTATTTTTTAACCTCCCATTTATGTCAGAATAGTGTATTTAAAGTCTGGGTTCTCAAAGTAAATGAATTCAGGAATAGAATTTAATTTCAGTCTTTCAAAAAGCCAAACTGAACGAATTCTCATGTCTACTTATATCCTGTCAAGCATAATCATGTGACATGTTGAGTGCATTATACATGTTAAACATTGTCTGGTGATGGCTCCAAGAATCTGATAAATGTAGATTTTAAAACCTTACAATTTATCATTACTTACCACACTATTTTGGGAGACACTTTAAACGCAAGGAGTCAGTGGGAAACAAAAACCTACGTGACAGTGGAATTTAAAAATAAAATTGGATCCTTTCTGTGGCCCTTTCTAGATATAAAGGCTGTCAAGCCCTCACTTCCAAAATAAGTTAACATCACAGGAGGAAATCACAATTCAAGAAAATAAAGTGTTTCCACACCTCACAAATGAAACCAAAGGTAACCCCATTTTTCTTCATGTTCGTTAGAGGGCATTGCTGTGCCAAGCAGAAATAGCATTATGGCAGAGCTGGGTATTTAAGGGTAAACATAATGGGTGAAACTAAAATAATCAGTTATTTTAGTAATGTGTTGAATGTCTGATAAATAGGACAACATTATGACTAGGCTCTGTGTGACAAAGAATATGGCTCTCAACAAGGACCTGGAGGGAGTCATTCCCATCGTCTAGGGACCAGAGGGTCTGTCCCCACCCATGCCACTGGTAGCAGAGACCCCTCAGAAGATCCACTTACAGCCTCAAAACTGGTTCAAATGCAGCATGACGGTGGTTCCAGAAGCAATCCTGTCAGCCTGGGCCATCAGCAGGACGAGGACTTACCTGCCACAATTGGCCTGGAACGACTGGGAAGGGCGTTCGCGCCCTCAAAAGCACAGGCACCAGCACAGGAGTCCAAGCGTCGTGGAGTTATGCAAGCACCACGCCACCACACGCAACTCACTAAGCTCCAGAAGCTGACTGCAAAGAAATGGAGGTCTGCCATTTGGCTGACGAACAATTCAAAATAATCATCTTTGTGTGTGTGTGTGTGTGTGTGTGTGTGTGTGTGTGTGAACGGTAAGGGAATAGAGACAAGTAAATGACATCAGGAAGACATTGCATGAAGAAAATAAGAATTTTACTAAAGAAAGAGAAAGCATAAGAAGAACCTAACAGACATACTGGAGTTGGAGAGTACAATGATTGTAATGAAGAATTTAGTAGAGAACTTAATAGGAAAACTTGATTACGCAGAAGGAAGAATCAGCAAACCCAGAGGCAGGTTGCTTGAAGTTAGCCAGTGAGAGGAGCACAAAGAAGAAACAGAATGGAAAGGAGCAAAGAAAGCCTACGTGAAGGCGGGGACATGGGACACTTCCGCGCGAGTGAACGTTTTTATCAAGCCGGTCCCAGAATAAGAGGGAAAGGGGCCGGAAGCTTATTTAGGGAAATAACGGTTGAAAAGTTCCCCAACTCCTGGGGGAGAGGGAGTCATTCGGTTACAGGAAGTTTAAGGACTCCTGACAGCAGCAGAGCAAAGCAGATACCTCGGAGAGCGGTAATCATCGAAGTGCTGAAAGTCAAGGGCAGAGGGGCTGAGGGCATTGAAAACAAGATCCAGCAGACGCTGCCCGCCAGGACACACACAGGCTGCAGGTGGAGAGATGGAAACAGGTATCCCAGGGTCAGCGACAGAAAACAGTGGTTAATACTTGGATCGGGTCAAATAAACTTCCAGTCCAAGTCGGTCACCAGAGGCAAAGAAGGTACTCTCTAGTGATAAAGTGGCGAATTCCTCAGGACTGTGTAATAATTATAAATATTCGTATATGCGTACGTACCCAACATTAGAACATTTGCTGTTTAAAGCAAATACTCACTAGAGGGAGAGTGAGCACAACCCCATAGCGGCGGGGACTTGAATAGCCCACGCTCAACCCTGCATGGACCCTGCAGACATAGAATCAGTGAGGGGACCGTGGCCTGAGGAGTGCTACAGGCCAAAAGGACCTGAAAGCTACGTCACCCAGCAGCACAGGAAGCGCCTTCTTCTCACCAGCACATGGGAGGTTCTCCAGGATAGGTCACGTGTTAGGTGTCAGGCCCCAGAGCAAGCCTTCCCACGTGTAAGAAGGGACCAGTGACATCAAGAATCTTTTCTGACCACAAGGTACGAAACGAGAAACCGAGAACAGGAGGAAAAGGCCAAACTGAATGAATTAGCCAGTGCTAAATGCGTCACGTGGCTCCGTGGAGAAATTCAAGTATCAGGAAAGCTAACTGGTGGACATCACCGGGTGTTGCCTCTGGACAGGCCGTGCTGACGGAAGCGAGGTCAGAGGACGTTTGGGAGTGACGGAAAGGTCCTATGCTATCCCGACGGGCGTTGTGGCCACGTGGGTGAATGTGTACATGGTTAAAAGATAAACCAGGGTGTATTAAAATTTTTAAGAGTTTATTTGAGTAAAAATGGACCGAATCAGGCAGCATGCAGTCCAGTAGCTAGAAAGGTTCTCCGAGGAGCTGTACACAGTGACTTGTACCGGCCAAAGGCAGCGCGTGTGAGGAAGCTACACAGGCACAGACACAGGCTGGCTGTCCCAAGGTCATTTTCCTTAAGGGGATAGCGGGCTGGGTCAGGGACGTGACCTCACCAGGGATGAGCAGGTGATTCCTGACCGACAGCTCCAAGCTTTCATTTCTGGGGCAGCGGAAACTGCAGTTGAGTCTCGATTCGGTGGGGCGGGGCTTAGCCTCAGCAACTCCGTTTTTGGCCGCTTGTCTTGTTTTCAACGATGTCAAAGTGCATTGCAGCGTGCACTTAACTGGGCATTTTACCAACTTTAAATGTGTCACAATGAAATGTAAAAACAAATTTCAAAGCTGAAGCCACAAATTATTTTCATACCCTAATTAATATCTAAGATTATAAAATAGAATCTTATCTACCTATAAGACTTGAGTCTGTAAGTAGTCTCTGTTCATGTGTTTCCATTTCCAGTTTAGGTCATGCATTCCAGTTTTCAGGTTAATGCTTTTGATCAGAATATTTTCACGCTCTTATCAATTAGTACTCTTAATGTCAAATATTTAAGATGTAAAAACACACACACAATTGCTTCCATTATGAAAAACTGCACCACACACTGCATTTCAGTTTTTAACTGCGAAGACTTGCCTTTGTAACCTTCCTCCTCTCTATAAACCAAGCAGCCCCTAGTATATCGAACGGAGTGCATTGCCTAATGAATGTCAATCTTGCTCGCTGACAAAAACTAATACAGTCTTAACACCTATCCACGGTGGCCAGCAACGATAACTAGCCAATTACTGCTGAGTTCTTGTCACAGGCGACAGTAAGCAACCCGCCTGCCCAGAATGCACACTGGTACCTGCTCATTAAACTGCTGAAGTCAGGACGCTCTATTCCAGACGTAGGTGAAGGGTACCAGTCCCGTGAAAGGAAGGTTGGTTATGCGGTGGATAAAAAGTGTGCTCAGCCTATTTCTAACTCTCCCTCCGATTTGCCTCAGTGGGCTATCCTGTTCCCATCCGCAAACACGTCCTCAGCCCCTGCTGACTACAGAGTGCACTTATTTTTTATGGTTAGGCTTATTGGGGTGCATCAGTTAGCAAGAATTACATAGGTTCTGGGTGTACAATTCTACAGTGCATTTTGAGCTCCATGATGTAAGGTTCAATAGCCCACACGTGGGGATAGGAGAGAGAGCAAGGCAATGGTGTCCTTGGGCGTCTGAAGCCTTCGCCAGGAAGTGGCTGAGCTGGAGAGGAACCTCGCCCCGGCGTCCCCGGACCCGGCATGCCCTGCCCGGCTCAGGGTTGCTCACAAGCCCACGGAAGCGTGGCTTCGTGTGTTTGGAAATGTCAGTTTGGAAATGTGGCCGTGAGACCCAGCATATGCTTCAGGGCAGCTGTCGGAGAGGCTGGAGAGGTAATTAGTGAACTCGAATAAATCCCGAAACACTGATATTTTGTTTGTTTCTTCTGGTCCCATGATTATCATCCAAGTATCTGATCATCATTAAAAATAGATTTTATATGTGCAAATGTCACTGCTGTCGTCATTCTCTTTTAGATTGACCTTTTGCAAAGCAGTGAAAGGTCACATCTCCATTCTTAAGGGACCATCTCCCTCCCTCTTACGTAGCCCAAGCTGGACCCTCAGACCCTGCCTCGGGACCACAGCACTCCCCACCTCTCTGTGAGATCTGCCATGTCCCCAGGTTTTTATGTAAGTGTATTTAGCTCTTCCCCTCGTGTTATGATTCAACACGCATCACTCCAACAGCTGCCTCTTCTGTGTGTAGAATGCTGCCCAGCTTGGTGGCCAACGAAGGTCACTAGCAGTTCTGCTGTAATTTGGAATGATTTCTAGATGGCCTGTCTATTTTTGGCCTGGTGGTAGAGTTCAATAAAATTAATCTTCTGTATGAAACTTGAGTGCCATTTGTTATCACAGGCAGGCACTCCAGACACGGGGATGTGCTGATGGACGACCATGGTGGAGCCCATGGCCTGGGCTCTGTGACTGACTTCGTGTAGTGGAGACGCGTCATTCATCAGCAGTGACCTCGCGGCCTGCTGTAGTTGATTTCTTAATTACATTTCAACTTCTGTATGCTTAGACTGTAAGTCAAGAGAAATTTGAAATTAAAAACTTTCAGAGCATATAAAAACCATTTGGATTCGTATGCGGAATTCATTGGGGCGTCTTCTGAAGCAATACGACACCATTTAAAACTCAAGAGTCTATAGTATGTCTCTCTAGATTCTTTTTTGTTCCCTGAAAATATTAGAATTCACAATGTAAAATGTTTTTACTTATGAAGTCGCTAATGTTTCTATGCTTGGGCACTTGGGTCAGTTAATTTGAATAATAACCTTAACAAAAAGGCAGTATTAAACTCAAGCCATTGCACTGTAAGTTACCATTACTAACCTCTGAATTAATTCTCCTTGCAAATTTATTGAGTGTGTGCATCACTTCAGATGTTAATTTTGGTTAACTGTTTAAACAAGTACTGCCTTAGGGGCCACGTCTGAGGCTGGGTAGATGGAACTCAGTTACTTTAATTAAAAATATTCAATTAACTCAAACCCAGTTGACTGTGGGTCCAGACAACATTAAATTTCTGATTAATAATTACTAAGTAAATAAATAATAAATGGAGAATGATTGATTTATTCCCTGGAAACCTGAAGTCAAATAAATTACTCTTTATGTTTTCTTTTCGAGTAATTAGTCACTTAAGAAAATACCAAATTCACAAAGAGACTTATTTTAGAATTAAAAGGCAAATGTGAAAATACCAGAAGAGGAGAGATTCTGCTTTCAAATTTTGTTGAATTGGGATGGAATGTTTTTAAAACGCATTTGTGTTCTATAGCTAAAAGGTTAAAATATGAGCAACTTGTGTGCATATCAAAGAACTAATTGCTAGAGAAAATGAAGAATATTAATTGATAAAAAAATTCTGGTTTTGTATGCATTTTTATTACATAATCAGAAACATGGTTATAGAAAAACAATTTCCGTGATGCTAACTAAAAATATGAGAAAGGTCATACTTAAGGTGAGGTCATCTAGTGAAAAGAATGCTTCTGAGAACTTTCAGACACAACAGCATTTTGCAGCATTTCTGTCTCTTTGTGTTCATTCCAGCTTCCAACCACAGAAAGTTTTTCTATGACTGATGAATCCATAATTCCACATGAGCTTCTCTGGAATATTTTCATACTTTTGAGATCTGAGATCGCAACACACTCATAATCAGAATGTTTTATAATTGAGAAATGACTTTCTCCAACTTTAAAATATGTAAATTTTTGGAAAGTGCATTTTTTTACTTTTTAAGTAAATTTAAATTGCAGTAAATTTATTTATATTTATTATCTAGGTATTGAGTCCTGGTATTCAAATATGAAGTATACGCATTTAAGATACACCAAATTTATAATAATCTATTAGTGCACTTGCACTGTAAGAAATAGTAATATAGTTCTTCAGGGAAAATGAAAATTATACTTTATAGAAACTTGAATCTAATTCTAAACCAAAGAATAAAAGTTTCTGAATGTGGTCAATATGCAATGTTCATTTAATTTAAAATTTTATTTTAAAATACTACTTAAAGCAAGAAGAAAATAACGTTTTCTATATGGTTCCTAGAATACACAGAAGTAAAAGTATGTCACCAATTACGCCAAAGCTGAGAATGGAAAACGTGTGTTTACTGCTGTGAGCATCTTAACGTTTTACATAAAGAGGGATAATGCCACGTGAAGGCAGGCTCCGATAATGACGTAGCTGTAAAACCCGGAGCAAACACTAAAACAATTAAAGAAATGTACTTAGTAAAACAATAGTACAGAAGAAAAGGGCAACATAAGAATGACCAAATCCGAAGAAGGCAGAAGAAGAGTGGAGTACAGTTCAGAAGGCACAAATCGAAACAGTTATCAGCACGGCAGATTTAAGCCCAACCTTGTCACTAATCGGATAAAATGGAGATAATAGAAACACTCCCATTACAGGTGGGCTAGATTAAAAAGGGGAACCCAACTCTATACCTGCCGAAAAAGTACCTGATTCTATTTAAAATGCAGCTAGAGGCATCATTACGGGATAGAAAAATACATACCCAGGCCAAGAGGAGTCAGGGAGGAAGCTAAGGGGCCCGTATCCGCATCAGACACCCTAGACGTGGGGACCGACGACGTCGTCTGCTTCGTCAGGTGACTTCCACACTTACAGGGTGTGCAGGCCCTCCGAAGGTCGTCGCACCTATAAGCAGTTACCCCAGAGGAAGGAGAATAATTCCTCTGAGTGAAAGAAAGTAGGCGGAATAAGTGAACACACTGTTTGATTCCATTAATGTGAAAGTCTAGAAAACTCAAAGTAACCTCTAGCGACAGGGACAGGTCTGTGGTGCCTGAGGATGAGAGTAGAGATGGATTACAAAGGGCGCAAGGACATTTGGGGGGTGACAGGTTGCTTTAATTGTGATGATGGTTTGTCAAGTATAGACACACGTCAGAGTCGTAGATTATACATCTTACGTGTTTATAGCTGGTTTAATACTACGATGAAACGCCGTCACGGCCCATTAGAACGGCTGAAATGCAAACCACCGACGACACCAGGTACTGTGGCATGGGGACGTGAGCCTCTGCTGACACTCTAAACGGCGTGGGGCCTTGCTCAGACGCGGGGCCACGTCTTTCAAAAAGCAGCATGCATGTACTATGTGATGCAGAAGTTGCATCTCTAGGCGTTAGGGTAGCCATGGAAACTGCCTGCCATTGTCCTGCAGGGGCGGGCGTCACTGCCAAACGCCCCCGGCCTGCTCAGAAGCGCAGCCATTGGTGCGGACAGCAGGTCTCCTGAGCTGTTCCCCACCCAGTGGGACAGAGGCGGGAGGCAGGCTCGTTCCTAGGGAGGCCGGGACTCGAGAGAGGTACAAAACCTCTCCTGGGTGACGGGACTCTAAGACTTCTTGTCGGCTTTGCCGGAATGCCCTTAGACCTGGCGACAGACGAGACTTACTCCGTGCGTCCCCCTTGCGCACTGAGATCTGACCTGCGTCGTGGCTGGACGGCACGCGCCACCCTCCCCGTGGCCTCTGCCTTTTCCTTCGGGTGCGTCTCCCCCAGGTCCCCCTGCGTGTCCTGTATCTCAGTGGTGTTTGCTTCTCAGTGAACCTGGTACTTTCTCAGGGCTGTTGGGCACCGCTTTATTGCTAAGTGCCCCCACCTGGAGACAACCCAGGTGCCCGTCAGCAGGTGAATGGATGACAGATGGACGTGACGGAGAGAGTGGGAACTAATGCTGATACATGCCGTGCGCCGAGCGGGTATCAGAAACGTTAGGGGAACTGAGAGAAGCCAGGGCCAGAAGAGCACAGCACGTACGACTCCATGGGTGTGAAAGCACCGACGGCACGGACCCCAGAACCCCGGCCCTCGACGCCGGTGCCCGCAGACTACGGCTGTGACGCTGGTTACCAAGCAGCGTGTATCGGCCGTACTCTGAGCCGTATGCAGACCATACCTACGGGTCGTCTAAAACCTCTGCACATCAAACGGTGGACACTCTAAATCCAGTATAGGGTGATGGAAAGAGAAGTCACACTGGGTGGTGAACTTACTATACAACCAGGTGACAGTGCACTGTAGAACTGTGTGCCTATGTCATCCTTGCTAACAGATGTCACCCCAATAAGTCTAACAATAAAAATGAATTAAAAAAAATAAAAATAAAATAAAATAAAATGGCAAAAAAAAAAAAAATCCCCTTTAGGTAAGGTATGGACAGGGATGTTCTTAAACACCCACCCAAGTATTTAATTCTTAGTAAATCAAAATGCAAACGCACTTAGTACATCTATGTCCACTATTTCCACTACCATTAATGCGAATACACTCTTAGGTCACTTTCCTGGCCTCTTTGTTCTCTTCTGAGGATGAGCTTCTCTCACCAGTATAGCTCAATGTTCGCGGCTGGATGTGCTAGGTCAGTCCCTCGTCGTCTTGCTCACGAGGTGATCGTGGGCCTCGAGCTAAGTCATCCTTTTGGGGGGGGGGTTACCAATTCAAATTCGAAGGTGAAAGGAGTTCTTTATCTCTACTCGGTGAAGCTGCATCCGTGAATCAAGTTTTTGGTTAAATCGTCTCTAACAGGATCAGTCCTGGTCTCAGAACTTTTAAAAATGTAGACAGACGAGATATTTGGGTAAAATCTGCAGCTCTGACTAACGCAGAAATTGTCGGTGAGTCTACTACGTCAGATACCGTACTAAGTGCTTTACGTGCACATTTTTGCCTAGGACACGGTTTGGTGGAGATGAGTCATTTCCACCCCCTTTTATCGGTGAAAATGCAGCTTGGAAGGGTCGAGCATCTTGCCCTTGGTGGAGACGTACGGAGGGCAGGCCCGTGGTTTAGACCAAGACTGTCTGCCTCCCGAGCTTGTGCGTTCACACACGCGCGGTTCCACGGAGCAAAGCAGTTACAGGTGGGAACGGGCTGATCAAGACGAACGCGAGCGTCCCCGGGGAAAGCCGTGCGGGGCAGGCGTGGCCACGAGACGAACGCGAGCGTCCCCGGGGAAAGCCGTGCGGGGAAGGCGTGGCCACGAGACGAACACGAGCGTCCCCGGGGAAAGCCGTGCGGGGCAGGCGTGGCCACGAGACGAACGCGAGCGTCCCCGGGGAAAGCCGTGCGGGGCAGGCGTGGCCACGAGACGAACGCGAGCGTCCCCGGGGAAAGCCGTGCGGGGCAGGCGTGGCCATGAGGGCAGCACCCTGAAAACAGGCTTCACGTGTCTCTCTCCTTTCCCATCGGGTTTGTCCTGCGAGTGGTATTATTTTACTTGATCAAGTGCACTGCCTTCAAAGCGGTGCACCCTTCCTCACAGCCCCTCACCCCTTCGGGACCCACTGCTGGGCCTTTACTGCCCGGAAAGGTGCCTGTGATATAAAATGTAGTGACGTAGTGGAAGAAAATGTGCTTTCTAAAGTCGGAGTATAGCACGTACCTAATTTCATGAACGTTTGGGGCATTGATTTCCTTGCATTTTCCAAAACTCTTGTAACTATGATTCTTCTCTCAATTGGAATTTCTATACAGATAGATAAGGGTGAAAATTAATGTTTACAGTAAGACCAAGATTCATTGTGAAGTTATTTCTGCATTGTCATGGATAAAAACAATTAGCCTAATTAGAATGAACATCACGTCTTCAAACTTTGACTAGTACCTACAGTCAGTGTCACGATGAATTTCTAAAATGACCGTGTTCTCCCTGTGTTTGTCTTTGCGTGGTAGTGTTCCACAGTCTCTTGTTGTTTGTCTTTTCTATAGAATCTCACCGTGTTTTGCTTTGTGGGTTTTTTTTTTTTTTTTTTTTTGGCTTTAACTGCTACATGCCCAAATCTTTCTCTCCTGTGTAGAATTCTCTTGTAAATTCCAGGGACCCAGGGCTAATGTCCCCCATCCTAAGATAGCGCCTGCAAATGTACAGTTACGTGTGTTACAGTCACTTGTGACCCTTACGTCGTTCGTAGCACCATTATCTACCGAGAATCTGAGGTTAGAAACTCAGAAGTGACCCTAATGTCTTTCCCTGTTTCTCTTTGGATGCACACAGTCTTACTCTTGTTAAGTGCTTTCTTCTTCCTAAATACTCTTACAAATCCATTTTATTTTTATTTTCATTTCAGTGGTTTTGATGCAGGTCTTCATCGTCTTCAAGCATAAGCATGGCCTCTAATCTAAACTTCTAATTTCTGTCCAGAACCGTTCTGAAGTCTTATCCTGGCAAATAGGGCTCTTGGCGATCTTGTCCCCAATTTTCTAACCTCATTTGACACCTGTGAACTTGCTGGTGGCAGAGACTGAGCTCATTCATCTCTGCCACCCAGCACCTAGTATACAATGTGACAAATAATAGCTATTAGGAAGGAGCACAGTGAATGAATAATAGATAAACAAATGAATGGATTTAATAGGATAGCTCAAACAGAACTGGTTCTTTCCTGGCTGTCTTTATTGGCATCTGTGTGGAGGAGAATCAACAAGCCATCCAGCAAACAAATACTAAGGCTCACCTAATCCATGTTTAATGAGAATTTACTGGCTAAGTAGATTATCATAGATGATTCTGTAGCAGTCTATAAACTCCACTGTCACATGATATTGGATAAAGTGAGTGCATTTAATATAATTGAAAAAAAAAAGTGCGTAAATACCTTCTGGCTGTGAATTTAGGGAAATGCATGGATTTAACTAATGTCATAGCTGCTTTGTAAGTCTGCGTACTCACATGTAACCATGGGATGCATTCTGAAATCCTGTTTCTTATTTAACTTCATGGCCTTTGCGTCCCCAAAGATCATGAAAGTGAAGGTTCGTTTTTCTGTAGTCAGAAAAGGATTACATCCTCACACTGATGGTGTTCTTTGCCATCGGTCACCTGAAGTCTTCATTTATTATGGCGAATCAGAAGCATGTAACATATATTCCTCTTCATGGGCCATAGAGTCATGCAGCTCATTCATTTATTCATCAAAATTTATCAAGTGCTTACTGGATATTAAAAATGTGATGGGTAATGGGGACTGGAGGCAGATGAGAAACAATTGCTTTATTAAACGTTTGGCTCCAAAGTGGTGGTGTCCAACCTTGTGGCGTCCCTGGGCCACATTGTGTGAGGAAGTGTCTTGGGCCACACATAAGATACACTAACAAGAGCGGATGAGCTCAAAAAGGTAGTGAAAAGGATCTCATCGTGTTTTAAGTGTGCGTGTTGGGCCTCGTTCAGAGCCGTCCTGGGCCGCAGGTTGGACACGCTTGCTCTAAAGCAAGATCAGAGTCTCGGTCTGTCTCACAGGTGGAAAGGTGACGAGTCATGGGTGTCGTGGGGACACTGGTGACTCCCTGTAGGAGCCCATGATTCTCACCCACATATTCAAGTCCCGAGACCACTTGGCTTAGTAACAGACTCCGTTTTTATTTACTTGATGTGAGAAATGTTTCTGTCATTTAAAAATTACATTTTGTTTTCAAAACTTCTAGTTTTCCATAGAACTCACACTGTACAATAGCCACTGGAGGTAAGAAGTAATAGTTCAGTTGTTACAAGTAACTGGTCTTCAGATAAACTGGAGCATCTGATCTAATTTAATCCATAAAACTATAAGTGAATAAGGTCAATCTACTCACTGTGTATTTTAGAAGAAACAAAAAAGAAGCGCCCCTCACCCTATTTCTGATGAGTGATGCTTTTATCAGCATCAGCCCGTTAGATGTATTGTAGCATCCTCGTGGGGTAGACAGCAGATTTGCAGCAGCATCGTGAGAGATGTGGACTCTGGAGAGTGCTGGGTGCTTTGGTTCTGAGGATCCACAGTGGACGTGCGGTTTTCTTAATACGACTAAAACATGGAGAACCAGTTTACTTTTTGTGTTCTAAGTTCTTGCCTTCTATAGCTAATACCTTTTTCCCCCCTGTTCATTTGACAAAGGAGCAATTTTTATGAATATCATAAATAGACATTTTCAAATGCATGGTGTTTATGAGATACGTAGGTTACACTGACATGTGATATTGAATGCTGATTTCTGTTGTAACAGTTTCTTTGCACTTGCATATAACTCTCTGAAAAATCACCCAGTTCAAAGTAAGGAAGTTTGTCTTTGACTTAAATACATTCATCTTTAAAAGCAATTTAAGATGCTTATGACTTGCATAATTCAAAGCCGATGGGAAGTTTCAGCTTTCGGATCCTGGGAAGATACCGACCGTATTTCATTAAGTCTGAAAGTATTGCATTTAATCAGAGCCACGCTTGTGCTCAACGGTATGCACGGCCTTAAAGAGAGAGAGATGGTATCCTCGTAAATTGATACCGTTCAGGCATATCCATTTCTATATACTGCGCATATGCTTAGAAATAACTTGGAAACATTGTTTTCCTATACTATGTGATGAACTCTGTTAACTGTAGTTCAGAGTTCCTAAATGTGGGCATTTTTCTTTTAAAAATATTTATGAAAATATTTTTATTTTCTATATTTAAACATTTTTACACTTAAAATCATTAGAAAAATAATTTGGTTATGATTATTGAAGTATCGGGCATCTCTTAGATTTTAAATAAGTTTGCTCCATTTTGTATTAAATGAAAAAAATGAATAGAATAAAAACAGAAAGTTTCGAAAATACAAATAAGTGAAAAGAAGAAATAAATCCTGTGTGATGCCCCATTGTAGATACACTGGTCTTGTGCACGTTAGTCATTTTGATATTCGGGAATAAATCTCTATTGAGCCATATAGTTGACCCATGTGTGTATTGCTCCAAGTCATTTTGAAAAGGGACAGTATTGTGGATGTGACGTTCTTCACAGAGTCTGTGAACCTTTCCCCGTGTGATGGCACAGTACCCTCTTAGGCGATGGGCAGTGTGCAACGTGCCTTGTTGTCTTCCTTTGCTTTAATTTCTTCCTCCTGGCCTCTTCCTCGTTCTTTCTGTATTTCTCCCTCCTTTGCCTTGGTCGTGTGACTGATCCACAAAAGTGGCTCAACTGCAAAAAGGAATGAGAACTTGGATGGACCTTGAGACCATCATGCTAAGTGAAATAAGCCAGACAGAAGAAAACCAAGAACTTCATGATTCCACTCACACGTGGAACATCAAATTGAAAGCAACAAGGAAACAAAACTGAGGTACACCGTCAATCGTTTGGTGGTGACCTGAGGGCAAGGGGGAGGGGGTCACATAAGGTGATGGAAGGAGCACTGACTGTGGGCGGGGCACACGTGACACACCACACAGACGATGCCCTGTAGGACCGTACTCCTGGAACCCATGTAATTGTACTAACCTGCGTCACCCCAATAAATTTAATAATTAAAAAAGCAAATTAGAAACTTTCAAGTGAATTTAACATTCCCTTTGTAAGCTGTAAGAGGAAAATGCATTATTTATTCAAATTTTGTGTCTTAGAGTGGGAAGTATACAACTCATGGGAAAGAGTATTCCGAAAGCACAACAGGAACCAGCAGACTTCAATGCCCACAAAGATGTGACCAGGAAGGGGTGAGAGGTGAGGGACCCTGGAGACCTGCAGACCCCACACCTGAAGCGCTGTGCTCCTTTTCGCTGCTTCGAAAAAGCTGGACGTGACGTTACATAGGACTTTTTCAAGTAACTGTTTTAAATCGAGGGAGTATTTTACTTCAGCTATTAGAAGCTTAAAGAAAATACCCGAGTCTGCACAGGGGATTTGCTGTTATTGATCTGCCTGAATTCACATGAAAATATATTTCAGTTAATTTAGTGGTAGCATTTTTTCTGGGCCCAGAGTTCACATCTGCTCTCAGGTTCTCGCATGGTCCTAGGACAGAAAAGAGTCAGGGACCACAGCAATGGAGGGGACCCCATCCGGGAGGAGCCGATCACTTAGGTCCTTTTAGGTAGATGCACTGAGTGGAAGTCAACACCGATAAAACGTAATTACGAAGTTGAAGCCTGAATTTGAGACAGCTGTGATATCCCCACGCGGGAATTGTGCTCTGTCTGCAATAAGGCCGTGGGACAAGGACAGCCGACTCTCAGTTAACCACCCCCGTGGGGGTTGGTAGGTGCCGGGGAAGTGCAAGCAGACTCTCCGTTAACCGGTGCTGAAGACACCGGTCCCCCCTGCTGCCCGAGTGTGCCGGTGCTGAGTTGCCGTTAACAAAGAGCCTTCTGGACTTGCTTCCCAAAGCCGCTCACTTCTTGTTTTCCACGGAACCCGTGTTCTGGACTTCTCTGCCTCACAGGCTTGGCCATAGATTATTTGAAAAACATTCCAACAAGATTTCTATTCCCTACTTTTATAAACTATTTCTAAATGTTCTGCTTCATGCCTTTGGTTTTATGCATATGCCCTACGTTTTTCAATTGAAACTTTCTCTTCAAAGCCTCCTGCTACTTATAGAGATGTTTGTTTTTCTGACATCCTGGGAAAAATTATTTGAAAGGTATACAGAGGGTGCCAAAAACGTATACACATTTTAAGAAAGGAAAAAACTGTATTAAAATTGTAATGCTTGATATATACCGATAGCAAAAGATGACGGCAAGTCACATTTGACTTGTGCAATGACAAGAGGTGCTCACAGTGGTCACCATCAGTGTCCAGACACTTCTGATGACAGTGAACTACGGCTTGAGCAACGCTGACCAAAGTGTCCGCTTGTATCGCTGCGCATGTCATTTCAGTTTCTTCCTGAAGTCCCGCCAGTGTAGCTGGTTTTCTAGGGGACACCACGTCCTTTAAGGTCCCCCATAGGTAGGAGTTAAAGGGTGCTAAGTCAGGAGAACGTGGGGGAACCTCAAACAACATTCTCAAATTTCAAATCCCACTTCACCATGGTCTTGTGCTTCTCAAATGACAACCGCGCTCCCGCCATTTTCCGTGACTGTCCTGCCTGTCGCACGGTGACACCAGCACTCATTTGATGAACGCCGTCTTCTGAGCGAACGTCCTACTACACGTTGCTTCCGTGATTCAGCTTCGAAAAGTAGCATATAGATAACGTCTCTTAAAGGGTGTGTTTGTGGCACCCCTGGTACACTGGAAATACCAACTTAAAAATGTCAATTCTTCATTTTAAACACGGTTAGTTTCCCATCTTCCTTGAGTGCATGGAACTTGATTCCCTTCATTCCGGGTGATGCTGTTATCATCATGGACAAATGGCTTTTGGCAGGAGCTCGGGTCCCGCTGTGGCACTTAGACGACGGAGTCCTGGTGCCTGGGCTGGGTGATCTACCTGTCCCCCCTCTCACGGCTGGCGTGCCGCTGCTTGCTGTTCTCCAGGCCTCCCGGTGCGAATCCGCTCTGAGCTGGGAAGTGAAGCCGTGCGGTGTTCCCGTTGCACAAAATAAAGTTCACCGAGTATAACGCGAGAGGTTGTGGATCCCACTACAAGTAAAACGTGTGGAATTAATTACATAATGTCACATCAAACAATTTAACCTTCAATTTAACGAGTTTGACTTTGGTGCTAAATGTTTTAAATATGTGGCAAAATCCATAATGCAATCTATTCAGCTCCTTGAGGGGACCTTTGATTCACTTGTGCAACTATTTTACATTCATGTAAAAATTTAAAAACGGTAAGATAATCTTTTACATATGAATAGATTACATAGTAAAATATAAAATTACCGGTATGAAGCATATGAGGACACATCATCGTCCTGATAACAACCGTCACCGAAGTGCAAAAAGAGATGGGCCCCCAGATTTATGGGTTAGACGTTACTCCCTAAAAGAAAACTCAAAAAAGATAAGCAAACCAAAGGTATCTAACCGAAAACGTAAAGACTACCGGTTCTGAGGGGGAGTACCTGTTTCTTCAAGAACTATTCAAACTTCAGTTTTTCACTTTTCACAGCCGTGTGAGTGTTCCTAGCAGCGAGATGCAGATCACTAACCACAGCCACAGAATGAAAAGGAGCCTATTTCTGCCCGTCTTCCCACCCCTGATTAGAAAGATGGGCCCTTTCGACTTGGATGGCTGATACGAGGACACACTCTGTTGTGGTTTGTGGATTGTTGTCGTTGTAGCTGTGTGATGAGCTGACTTCCTGCAGGTGGAGATACCCGCTCAGCTTTCTTAGGCCCTGCCCTCATCGGTGCACACCTGCAAAAACAGCCCCTCCATGTCTAATCTCAGCCTTCCTGCGTGTCCTTGTTTGAGTTGTATGTAATTCTCTGTGTGTGTGTGCACGCGTGTGCATGCGTGTGCACGCATGCGTGTGCATCTCTGTGTTTCCTAGGAAGCTCTCGCTAATTTCTCTTCCCTAGCTCAGGTGCTTGAAAAGTAACCCTCCCTCTACGCCATGCTTGGGTTTGCTCCCAGTTGAAGTTTGGGGACAGCGTCTTCCTGGAATCTTGGATACGATTCCATTCCAGTTTCCTTTCAGACCAGTGTTCTGCAGGTCGGCTGGCCCTCTGCCATCTTGAATTGTCACCCACACACTGTGGATTCCCTCCGCCTCTGTCCTGCTCGGACCTCGTAGCCCCCAGCTCCCCTATCTTATCTCTTTGGGATTTCTGCTACGCGCTGGAGAAGCATCTCCTCTACGAACTTCCCCAAAGGGGCTGTGACAAATGTGAGAGACAAGTGCTGCAGGACTAAATATGTCTTTAGTCAACCTTCTATTTGACAGTTTAGCCTAAGAAAAACCTCTGGGTTACCATTCAACTTTTCCTCAGAGTGTGAAATCTCTCTCCATTTTTGTTTTGTTGATTTTTCACTTGTTTTGCATATTTCTACCTGAGGCACCGTGGGAACAGTTTTACTGGGAATCCCCGGTCTCTTGTTGGGCAAGCCTGGCGGGGTGGAGAGCGGATCTCTCGTCATCGTAGCACGGGGACCTTTGTCTCTCGTTTGGTGACATACTCCCCACACGTAAAACTGTGACTGGCACATGTTAGGCCGTCAGGCGGCATTTGTTGAAGGAGAGTCTTTTGCTCTGCCCTTCCTTGTTCGGTTGTTACGGCGTCTGTCCTTGAGAACCACTTCCAAGGCAAAGGTCGTGACGTGGGCTCACCCTCACGTGTTACTTCTATTACACACCGATCACCCACAGTTGTTGCTTACAAAGACATGCTTTCGATTTCGAAGTCGAATCAGTCATACCTGGGTGTAGGCCCCGCTGAAACGGAAAATGTCACGAGGGGCCTTGTACCTGTTAACGCAGAGAAGGTCCAGAGCCCCTACGCTCCCAGCCGTGAGAATTCACGTCCTTGACATGACTCGAACTATCATCTGATTGTTTCTCTATAATAACATTCGCCACATCTGCCATTTCAAATGACTTCGTTCTGAATCTCCTGGGAAAAAGAACACATACAGTCACCCTGTCATTATTATGTTTAAATTAACAAAAATTTAACGACGTTTTAGTAATTTATGGACGGCCCATCTTTAAATTTTCGGAGGTGCTCCCAAGGTGTGCCGTGTAAGACTGTGTAAGTCACGGTCCAGTCGAATCCAGCGGTCGCAGATGCTCTGACGTCCAGCTCCACCCCCTGTAAGTTCGGAAGACTTTGCCCGCGTGGCCAGGCGGGCCCCGGGCGGACATCAGGCCTGTGTGGCTCGCGTCATCGTTACATTCCTTCACCTTCTTCCTGTTTTCATGGCTTGCGTCGTTTTTACTAGTCCAGGTTCTTCCCTTTACGGAGTGCCTCACCTGTGTTTGTGCTTCATGAGCGGGTTTGGGGGACACATTTCTGAGGGAGCACTGCGTACGGGATAGTGTACCCCTCGGGGGTGGGGGACACGCTGCATGAGAATGTCCCACGATGGGTGAGGCTAAGTCCATCACTGGGTGAAGAGGGCTGCGTGCGGACTTGCAGATCTCCCCACTTGGAAGATGCTGTTGTGGACTGTTTGCGTCCCCTTGTCCCCGTCCCCACACATTCCGGTGTTGAAGCCCTGCCCCCCAGTGTGTTTGGAGATGGAACATCTATCTAAGAAAGTAATTAAGGGTGAAGGGGGTCATAAGGGCGGGGCCCTGATCCCGCAGGCTTAGCGTGCTGCGGAGGAGGAGGCGCGGGAGAACGCTCTCCGTGTCCCTGTCTCGCTCTGTTTGTCTGTCTCTCCCGTCCCTGCCAGCCGAGGACAGAGCAGGAGGGCAGCTGTCTGTGAGTGGGAGGTGAGGCCTCCCCAGAACGTGACCTTGCTGATACCCCAAACGTGGCCTTGCGGCCTCCGGAACACACAGCGACGAGTCCTTTCTGGTCTGTGATGTGTACATGCGTGTGTGCGGGCTCAGCGTCACTGTCTTCCCAGATGTGCTGTCAGGCCTGCAAAGCCCCCCTGACCCCACCTGCCGCCGCCTTCAGGTCGTGCCCTGCTACGTTCACTTGTTCACACACGTTCTTCTGTCGTCAGTGGTAACTCTGCAGTGAGCCCTTAGACTCTCTATAGCCTAGATTATTACTCTTTCCACCCTCTGCAGATGCAAGGTCCGCGCATTTTTGAACACTGTTCCCCCCGGTCAGAATCTGTTTTCAAACCCTACTTCAGCTCACACGTCAAAATTTTAACTTAACAAATATTTTGAGCACTACAGGCATTTTCACCATTGTTTTGCATCTCCAATATTACCATTATTCTCTGGTTTACCCTTCCCAGCACTGGTCCTCTCTTCTTCCATTCCCACACTTAGGTGTCCTTCTGGAACCATCTTTACTCAGCCTTCGTTCCCAAAGGGTGTTTTATTGTGTATGGAACCCCAGGACACCTCGTTTAGATTTCTTCTAGCGTGTGGTTTCCCATTGTCTTCTGCTTTCCATCATTGCTG
>PVJL010010064.1:0-52195 GCA_004026885.1 Lyroderma lyra | reverse complement strand
TGATGGAACTGTTTTAGTCATGGAGAATTAGCTGACTTCCATTCTGCACTTGGACGCTTTGTTTCAGGGTTGTATTAGTGCACCCATGTTTCATCACTAGTGATAACACAGTCCAAAACATTGTCTTGCCTCTCCAAAAGGTCTTGGCAAACTTCAACTTTCCTTTGCTTTTGTTCATTGATGAGCTCCTTCAGGACCATTTTTGCACACACCTTTCCCACACCAAGATTTTCAGTGAAGATTTTCCTAATATTTCTCTATTGATTTTTCTGGATCTGCTGTGCTGATTATTTTAACGCACAATTCGATGAATTTTTGCAATGTTTTAATCAGTTCTGCTTGTTATTGGCCACCCTGACTTCTCTTCATCAGTGACACCTTCTCTTCCCTCAGAAAAAAAAAACATTTAATGCATTTGTACACTGCCATTTTCTTCATGGCATTATCCCCATAAACTTGGAGTAACACATCCCTGATTTCATTTCCATCCTTGCTAAGTTTAACAAAAAAATTTATGTTTGTTCATTGCTTTAATTCAAGCTCCGACATTCTCACAATGGCACACAAAAACACACAACAACAATAATGAACACCACTCAGCAAGACACCACCACACGTCGACATGAACACAGCTGTGAGACACAGATCCACCAAGGTTATGAAACCTTACTGAGTTGTTTGTACAGTGCTGCCAATGTAAGTGCACTGTGGCAAGTTCACAAACTTAATTGTCAGACCTTGTATACTTATATATAGGTAGGTACAAAATGTAAAATTATCTGTTTAATTGCTTTGCATTTCAGTTACCTGAACTAGTGGCTGGAACTAAAGATCCAGAATATGTGTCAAATATTACATTCATAAAGCACCTCTTTGTCCTTTCAAAAATGTCTTTACATATGTGATTTTGTTTGATTATCACAAAGGTTCCGTGAGAAAAGGATCTAAGGATACCATCAGTGTTTTTTTGTGTGTTTCTTTTTTTGGTGGTTCCCTGGCTGGGAATCGAACCCAGGCCACAGCATTGAGAGCGCCAAAGCCTAGCCACTACACCACCAGGGAACCCCTACCATCCATGTTTTAAAGGCAAAGGAACAGAAGCCTGGATGTGTTAAGTGGTTGTTCAAGATTCATAGCTGTCAGTGGAAAAGAACGGCCCAAAATTCTCATCTTTGCTGCGGAGCCTTATCATTGAGTGATACTGTGTGTACCCCCTCTCCACCTCCCAAACACCAAATGCTGTTTTCAGTGACAACCCTTGTTTCAGTCTTTGCAATCATCATCCATGGCCCAGTGGGTAATGTTGGACGTTTTCATACCCTGGTCCTATTTAAATGTTAGGTCATCTTTGCTTTCAGCTGCAGAAACATCTTTGTGGAGGTCACACCGCAGATCTTCATGGAGGCAACCTGATTGAAAAGTACATAGGGTTTGGGAATAGATAGACATGGACTGACATCTCTGTTCTGATGGTCCCTATGTGGATAATTTTGGGCAAGTTTCTTATCACCACTAACTATTTCTTCATCATTCACGTGAATTCCTTTGAGAAATGAAATCACATATGCACTTGGCCTGAAGTAATCCCCAGCAAGTGATGGCTCACCTTTTCTTTGTCCCTTCCTATGCAATTTTGGCCAGATGTCATCTCACAAGAAAAGGAATCGTTGACGGAAGGAGTGATGATCTTCACAGAGGAACCTAGAGGAAAACAGAGACCTGCCTTCTCTTCAAGTTCTTTGCAAGTGACCATTGCAGTTTATTATGGTTAATTTTCTGCCACTATTGATAATTTTGAGGACTTTTTCAAATTTAAGAATTCTCAAAGCAAAGCCTGAGAGAAAATGAGATGACTGGGAGATGACTGGCTCTGTTCATTCTTGCTTTGTCTGCAGAAAGATCTTGCTCTCTATTCACATAAACATCAGAGTTTAACTATTGGGTTCTCTCCAGGGATGGATTATCAGCATTTCTGGAGAGTCTGGGATGCAAGTGTTCATTCCCTCATGTGCTGGAAGGCGCGTTAGAGATTATATGGCACCGTTCTTTCACTTTACAGATGAAGAAACTGCAACTCGAGAAGGGAAATGTCTTGTCCAAATTCACCCAGGGAGAAACCAGTGTCACCTTTCAGTTCCTCTGAAATGCCTCCTGTAGATATACTCACTGACCTTAATGAGGAAGGAGAATCCCAGAGGTCACTCTCTGCCATCATTCAGTAAACCTCCTTAGCACCTTTATCAAAATGGGAACTTATCCATAAGAAACAAAACTATTTAGAAGACAAAGTTGGGAGGTAAGGGTTTTGCTTTATTCCAAAAGCTATTTCTCTGCACAATTCACTTATTTCGTGAGCCTTTTATTTCCACAGGAAGGTCCATGGGTGGACTTGCCTGTGAAGCCCTGAAAATAAGTACAAAAGTCCCTGCGTGTTCCCTGGTGAGAGGGGTCAGGCAGCTCTCAGAGCGCCCAGAGCGACCAAACGCAGCCTCCTTAAAGGGGGAACAGAGGGATCATTTCTTAACTATTTTTGGTTTTTAATTGGAGAAACTTCTAGACTTCTTTTTTTTTTTTTACTATTATTCCACTGGCTTGAACCCACTTTATTGTATGTGGTCATCAGGGGAGACAGGGAAACATGCAGTGGAAACCCCAGCAAGCCATCTCCTCTCCTGAAGCTTCTTCGTTGGGCAGCACCAAAGAACCTAGCAGAACCTCGGACCTTCCCCTCCCCCTCACTGTCACCCCAGCATCCTTGTCCCCAGCAGTCAGCAAGGTACCAATTCCAAGCCCTCTGCTTCCCGGATGTCATCTTGGGCTGCGTGACCGAAACACCAGTTCTCCTCTCACTCCTTCCTCTTTTCTTCCTTCTTTAGGGAGTTTTTCACAAATTTCGTATTATAAAAAGGCTTCGCATTATAAATGATTTGTTATGTATGTGGTGACTTAAACACCTTGAATACTATGTGACTTCAGTCTGTGTGCGTGTGCCTGAGTCTGGACCTCTCTGACTTCCAGTTTTGTTACTGTCGCCTTCCTTGGAATAACCTTTTTCCAATTTTCCCTGCTCTTTTCAAAATGACAATAAATGCAACATAATATCCTTTGGGAATAATTAATCCAGAGCTATTTTGGATACCTCGTGTTTTTATCAGTGGTGATTGGAGCTGTGAGAAATCAGGATGGACAAGGCCTTTTTTATGCCACCACGGGGATCACCATTTCCTTTCCTGTCCCCCACCGTTCGCCAAGTGCCCACCGTGCTCGAGGTGGGGGATGTGAGGAGAAACTCCACGAGTCTTGCCTTCAACCCAGTGGCCGTTTCGTATGTGTACACACTGTCGAACAGCCACATGGGTAGTTTGGGTTTCTCAAGTCTGAAATGTACTTAACATTCCTTATTTGAACGTGTTTAGAATGTGGGGGAAAGGGCACCCTGCTGGCCCCCTGGTCCCAATGAAAAACGCTCGTGTGCTGAAGGGACTGTCGAGGAACCGTCCCCCTCTGAGAGCCTGCTGGCATCTACAGAGACCTGGTCTCATCAGTCTGTGCTGAGGGTCATCCTGCTAGTGCCACCCCAGTCCCCCGAACGGACATGCCCATTTTCCCTCTCCCCAGCCTGGCAGGAGCCCGACCTCTGCTCCGGAGGCTGAGGTGGGTGTCTGTTCTCACGCCGGCTTCTGGGAGGAACCTGGTGGTATGTGGTTTGTCACAGGTCCCATCTAAAGGGCAGCCGCAGTCTCACTGCTTTTACTTCGTTAGGTCTTTTGGCCAAGGGGCATGGTCACCCATGGATCAACTTGACCATGAAAGCATTTCCACTTGCCCAAGAGTGGAATGTCAACTTAACTGCTGCAGCCTTCAGAAGGAAACGAAGTCCTTTATATCCTGTTGAACTATTAGGGAGAGACGTTAGGGGGTCAATGGGAGAAGCAGGGCATAGGAGGCAGTTGAAATATTCAGGAAGCCCCGTGACCCAAAGAAAGAGCTCTGAACGCCACAGTCAGGCACAGGCCTCGCATCTCATTCCTCACTTCTCTCCCTGACCTCTGTACTTCATTCATTTTGAATTACCTCCATCATGTTCTTTTGTCGGTGCTAGGAGATGGCACCCACGTCAGCTTCATCTGGACTGTTTCCCTCTCCTGTTTGGCCAGCTTCCGATGGTTATGATTCTCTTTGTATCTTTTCTGTTAGCAAGCTTTCTAGAATCTACCAGATGAGATAAAGATGCCTCCTTTAGGCTTCATAACCCTTTGTTCTTCCTCCCACGTAAAATCTGTTCATACCACTTAAGGCAAGTGCTTATTTTTCCTTGTAACCTCTCAACAAAAGAGAGCTTGTTCTCCGTGCAGAACTCAGGAAGTGCCTAGTGGATACATGCAGAAAGGAGATACGATAGGGGAAAGTATCTTGGGTGGTAGAGTCGGGGTCTGAACCCTACTTTGTAGCTGTGTAATCTTGGGTACATCACTTACTGTCTCTAAATCTGCTTCCTCGTTTTTAAAATGGTGATAGTACCACTTCCCTTGCAGGACTGTTGTGATTAAAAGGGAACTTCCGTAGGTGATGGATATGTTACAGCATAGATTGTGGTGATGTTTCCATACCTTCATACTTACATTCAAACTTACCAAGTCATATGCATTAAATAGGTACAGCTCTTTGTATGTCAGTCATACCTCAATAAAGTGGTTTAAAAAACATTAAAAGGAGGTAATGGGCACAACATACTTGATCGATGTTATTTATAAACATTGAAGCAATTCACATGGGATGGGCAGCACCAGTTTTAAAGAGCAGACCTTGCCTTCTATAGCAATAAAGAAAAAAGGATTTTCAAATGTGGGCAAAATGAAAGCTAATCAAGTCTCACCAAAATAAGTACTTACTTTTATAAGTACTTACTTTTATAAGTAATTATTGAGCATCTAGTGAGAGCCCCCATACAATGAGCTTACATGCTTTATCTCATCAATTCTCACAATTACCTTACAAGATAGGAATTAATATCTTCCAGACTACACATGAGAAAGTAGCGTCTCACAGCGGGTGGGTAGCTTCCCCAAAGCCGCAGAAGTTGTAGACTAAGAATTTGAAGCCATATTTGTCTAGTTTACTATTTCACAACCAAGTGATTTTTTTTGCCAGCCCCTTCCCACGGGACCTGTGGCAATTTCTGCAGACAGTTTTTATTGTCACAAACTGGGGAAGGAGGTGCTCTGAGTTTGTGGGTAGAGGCCAGGGATACTTCTAGACATCCTGCAATGCATAGGTCAGAGAATTATCCAGCCCCAAATATCAGTCATGCCGAGGTCAAGAAAGCCTGGTCTAGCATCTCTGCATCAAGGTTTCCCTCTGTCATCCCAAAGACAGAGTGATATTTTATGACTATTGTTTGGATGGTGTGGAGTCCCATAGGAGGCCAGTGCCATTTCAGAACATCTTCTGTGCCAATAAACACACATAACTCTGTGCCCCATAAAAAGTGGTGGAATAAAAATGGCCATGTAGACATTTACACATTGAATGACCCAATTATAACTTTGGCCTGTTTATGGTTCAAAACCTCCACACCCAGGAATCTTGGCTATGGGAAGGATACAGAGTGCTGGAAGCAAAAGGAATGCAGGCGGAGGTTAGTTCCACCCGCTGGTCTACTTAGTAGCTGGGTGTCCTTGGGAATCGTAACTGATCTCCCAGGACCCATTGGCTACATCTGCAAAATGGGGATAATTGATGTCTGACTCAAAGGGTTGATGTGAGAATCATGTGAAATAATGTAGTTGAGTGTTTAGCAAAGGATATAGGACATGGTGGGTTTTCCATGTTACTCCCAAATGAACCTGCAGTTTGAATATGATTCTTTGTCCCTTCCTCTGCCACATGTAAGTGGTAGAATCTGGATTCTATCTCTTCTTGACATCTTCTAGCACCCACCTTTGCCTGATGGAATTAGTATCTCAGAACTTGACAAGGTCAACCTTCCTACCCCTACTATCCCTTCAATGAATGGTGACAAGCTGATGCTTTACTGGGGTAATATTTCCAGTCCCCTCTAACATTCTTTTCTCCAGCTGTGGAGTGGAGACTTCCCTGGTCACAGTGGGTGGGCAGAGTGGGGCACCTACAGTGAGAAAGGATGGTGAGGACATTTGTTCTCTCTGGTCAGTGTCATATCACACTTGGTGTATCTCCTCATTTGCTCTCTTGTCACATATTAGGGACTCAGTTGTGCTTAACTGACACCTCTAACATGCCACAAACTTTGCTAAGCACTTTATGTATCTCATACTATTCTATCACGGTGCCCAACAAGATACTCAAGAAATATTTGTTAAATGACTGTCACACAGTAATCTTACGAAGTCAGAACCACACACCCAGAGGCTCAGAGAGGCTCAAGAACCAGCAGTAAGATCTCTGCTGTCTGACTTCAGAGCCCACAGTCTTCACCAGGGCAAAGTCCTGCTGCATAACGTGCAGAAGAAGGGCACGCTAACCAGGGAATGTGTTTAACAAACATTTAGTGTGTATCTTCTGATGGAAAGAGTCATTCCCAGTGCTGCCTGTGAGTACATCCACTTTCTCTGACTCATGAAAACATCTCCTTCACACATTCACTTACTCAACTGGTACTTCCTGAATTTCCACATAATTCCAGGTATTGTGCTGGTCTTTAGGACAGTAAGATAAATAGACTAAAACTCCTGCCCACAGATAGTGTACACACCAGTGAAGTAAGAGGTCACAATTCTTGAACAAAGAAACAAATTGTAATATACAAATACTGGGTGCTACCGAGAGCAGAAGGGGCTACTTGAATAGAGAAAAAAGGAGGCATGTGGGAAAGCCTCACAGAGCAGGCACTATTTAAACAGACTCTGAGGAACAAGAAATCAGACATGCAAAGGTTCCCGGAAGCATGGTCCAGGCTGAAGGAGCTAAAGCCCTAAGGCTAGAAAGATCTGGCATGTTTAAGAACATGAAAGGAGGCTAGCAGGCCTGGAGGCAGTAGACAAAGGAAGAGTATAAATGCATGCAGTTGACATTATTCTGACTTTTTTTCTCCTATCATAGATGCTGGATAACTATAGGGCTCACCAACTTGGACACTTACTCATTAATAAGTGGTGTGGGTTGAATCATGTCCCCCAAATACATACGCTCAAGCCCTCACCCCTGGGACCTATACATGTAAGCTTATTTGGAAATGGGTCTTTGCAGATATAGGTAAGATGTAAATAAAGAGGAGGTCACCTGGACAAGGGTGGGTTCTAATCCAATATGACTGATGTCCTTGGAAGAAGATAGTAAGAGGCATGGGGAAAGACACACACCGAGAAAAGAAGGCCATGGGAAGACACAGACACCCGGAGGGCAGACGACCGTGTGACGATGGGGGTAGAGGTTGGAGTTATATAGCTGTAGGTCAGGGAATGCCCAGGATGGCCAGCCATCGCTTGATGCTGAGAGAGAGAGCATGGTTCATTTTGGACTCGTAGCCTCTAGAACTGGGTGGTTTTAAGTCACCCAGCTTGTGGTAGCCTATTAGCGCAGCCCTAGGACACTAATACAGTAACTCATTATTGGCAGCGATTCTTATGATGGATCACGACCTATTGACTTGAGAATGCCTCCTCGTGAATCAACCACGTCTGAGATGTTAACGGGCTTCTCCTGGGTCCCTCAGCTGGTGACAGAGAGGTGCCACCTTTTTGACCATAGCACCTGTACACTTTGCACTCTTTCAGAAGGAATGGGCTTTGTCAGAAAGCATGACACCTTGAAGAATGGCAGTCACACTGACCTAGTAGCCACAAAGGAGTGGGCAGGCCGACATTTGCAGCTTGGCCTCTTAGCACGCACGGAGGAGCTGGTTATATCTCTTGGCCCAGCAAATGGTCTTCTCGGTGCCTGAGCTCATTGGCGTCATGTCTTCCTTCGCTCCAGGTCCTCAGGTCTCCTGCAGTTGGGAAAAGCGGGGGAAATAGGCTTTTGCAGACTGCACCCTCTCTGTGGGGAGGTTTGGATTACCCTAACATGGACTTCAGATAATTAAGGGGAAAAAAAAATAAAGTTTCATTTGCCCCACAGTGCCTCTTTGCTTGAACAAGTGTTCCTCATTAACTAAATAAGGTTTTTCTTTTCACCCTGACTAGCAATCGCCTCCTCTCACTAGCGTGAAGTTCTTTGTCTAAGGAAGTGCTTTAAGAATTGAAAAGGAATATATTTTAAGAACGGTGGTGAATTCACTGTTGGCTCAAGAGTCTTCCAGGATGCCCCTGGCAGGCATGGGTTCAGATGGATTGTGCCATCTGCATGAGTGAGTTACCTTTCTGAGAGCAATCATTCCTAATTCGTAGAGTTATTGTTCGTATCAAGGAAATAATGTATATATAGCTCTCAAAAGTGTCTGTCATTCTTAAGCACTTAGTCAGGTACCCTCGTTGCATCGGAGATCTATGGCCACCCATAGATATCATTCCAACAAAACTAATTGTCAGTGATCTAGCCATCCATTTATATATCTACCTTTCTATCTACCTGCCCATCAGTCCATCTATCTGTCTGTTGATCACTCTCTCCCCCTACTCCTGGACATTATATTTTAGATGACCTAAATGCTACTGATTGAAGGATGCATGTCTGTATATATTGTTCTTTTTTTTTTCTGATGAGGAGAATTTGCATGGTTCACTGTTTAATGGGCATTAATTAGCTTCCAATTTCTAGAAAATCCTGACATTCATGGCATTTACTATTCTGCCACACAGGTAGAACATTTGTTATGTGGGTTTTAGATCAGCATTGACAAATATTAGACTATTAGAAGTCTCTTTCAGAAACTTTTACTAACCGGAAGCCTCTCTTTTCCACTTGAAGAAGAAAATTTAATTCTGTTTAGAGAAAAAATATGAAGCAGCTCTGAGGCCAGGGTATTTCTTCAATCTTTTTCTTTTTTTTCAATAAAAGCAGGAGATGTGATAATGGGTCCCACATCACCATGTATGCTCAGGAGAAGAGGCAATACCAACAGATGTATGTAGGCACTGGGCAACTGAGAGCCTTGACAACAGGTGGGACAGGAAGGGGGAACTGGGAGAACAAAGGGCATGACCCCAGTTCTCCAGGGGGTCCTGCCGTTATCAGAGTGGTCCTAGGCAGCGGGTGCTGGGTCCCTGGATCAGGCAGGGCAAAAACCTCGTTTCCGAGCAGCGTCTCTGAGCAGAGCCAGATGTCAAGGATGTAACTGAAGGCTCCTTACATCACCCTTGCGGTGACTCTGGAGTGGTCCTAGAGACTGGCGTGGGCTCAAGTGGCCTGAGTTACACGAAGAAAAAGAGTGTGAGGGTCACAGGTACCTGCAGAGGTCTACCTTGAGGTCCTTCAAAATTGTGAAAGAATCATTTACGTGTGTTTATTCTTCTTTATTGAATAACATAAAGACACAGATTTTTAGCCACAAGTATAGAACAAAAAGGGTTGTTGGTAACATATTGAAATACAGTAGACTGTCAGTTAACCAACACCCGTGGAGCTTGGTAGATGCTGGATAACTGTAAATGGACTCTCTGTTAACAGGAACTCAAGCAACTGGCATTCTCACGAAATCAGCTAAGTTGCTTGAGAGTGCCAATTGCTTGAGTTCCGATTGACCGAGAGTCTACTGTATTTCATCTCTTGAAAACTTCTATATGATATCAAGGTATGTTTATTAAGTTAGGCATTTTATCTAATCCCATATAATGGAGAGATACAACAATACTTGTTGAAGGAATGAAGGTACGAAGGAATGGATAACAGGACCCAACTATAGGAGGATGTCACAATTATTAAGATCCACTCTTATCTTCAGTCCAACAATCCATAATCATCTAGTGGGGGAAGAGATGAACGCTTTCTTCCTCTTTAGTCATCCAGGATCCTTCCATCATCTGTCCTTCCTCCCACTTGTTTTTATTGGAATCTGTCCTCAAAAAAAGACACAATTTTTTATCACTTGGGTCTTAGCATGATTATAAGTCACTGATTCTACAGCCTCAGGCACACTTACTTCACTTCTTATTGGGAACAAAAGATTTTATTCCAAGGAGGTAGAATGGGGTAGAAAACTAAGGGTGACCATTGACCAATAGTCAGCTAGGAAAGGAGGCATCTTCCTGGCTCCCCTAAAATTTATATCTTCTCTGTCTGCCCTCAAAACATTTTGCCGGTTGCTTGAGAGTGCCACGTATCTGAGATCTGGTTAACGGAGAGTCTACTTACATTTATCCAGCATCTACCAATCCCTGTGGGTGCCGGTTAACTGAGGGTCTACTGTGTAAGTTCGTGCTTTAAAGACAGCAAGGAACCTTGACGAGGAAGCAGACCCTTTAAGAACACCAGTGACCCAGTGAGAACACAGCAGCGGGGTGTCCACGCAGTAAGGAAGCAATCCTAAAACAGGAAGACGCCCGCTTCCGGAACCCGCCTTCTGAATGCGAGGACACTACGTTTCTCCCGCCTTTCATGCTGGAATGTAAGTTTCTTTGAAGACAGATGTATCCAATTCAGACTCGGGTTCAAAGACCACAATATATACTAAACGCTCCAAAGAGCTGGGCATGTTCAGGTTTCTAATTTCTGGGTGGACATGTTGGGACTTCTCACCAGCTACAGGATGGACAGGTCCTGCAAACATTCCTGCTGAGATGCAGGCCGCCAGGAGGTCAGCTGCCGTTTCCATGAGCTGAAGGGAAAGGTCCAGGTGAGTGAGGAATAGTGAGGGTTAGCAGGGAGGCTCTCTTACATACTCTTCTCAAGTGTTTACTGACTTCTTCTGGGCACCCCCCTGCCCGGTACCCACTGAGGAGACAGCAAGGAAGATGTGTAGTCGGCCACCAAGGTGCTCACGTTCACAGTAACACCTGCTACTCACGTTAAGTACAAAAGGTTACCGAAGTTGCTTAAGTTCCTAGGGATTTGGGGAAAGCTCCTTACAAGGGATTTTTATAGATTGAATGTTTGTGTCCCTCCGACATTCGTATCTTGAAGCCCTACCCCGCAATGTGATGGTCTTTGGAGGTGGGGCCTTTGGGAGGTGATCGGGTTTGAATGAGGTCCTGAGGATGGGGCCCCATGATGGCATCAGTGTCCTGACCGCCGGGCTTCCTCTCTCTGCCATGTGAGGACACAATCAGCAAGTGACTAGCTGTCTGCGAGCCAGGAAGAGAGCTCTCACCAAGAACTGAATCTTTAGGCACCTTGGTCTTGAACTTCCCAGCCTCCAGATCTGTGAGAAATAAATGTGTGTTGCTTAGGCCAACACGGGCTGTAGTGTTTTGCTATAGCAGCCTGAGCAGACTGAGACAGAGATAGCATTTGAGTTCGCTCCTTTAATTAAGGATGTGTATGAGTTCAACAGGCAAGAAGAAATACTTTCAGCAGTGAGAGCAGCCGTGGAAGGCAACACGGACAAGCACGGTATGGACACCACATCCGACCTTTCTCCCTTTCTGTTCCTGGACCATATATATTGAGAGGAAGGAGGGAGAACAAGGTACCAGTTGTGAAGGGTTTTTGTGCCAAACTGAGGAATCCGGCTTCAACTTATTGGCAAATGAGTGGGTCACACCTCCTGGTAGACTGCTTCCGCGCCCTGCCCTCACCTCTCTCACAGTAAATCGCAATAGGGTGTGCTGGGTGCTAGTTTTCTATGTGTCTCTTCCACTAAATGGAGAATTCCTTGAAGTCAAAGATTCTGGATTTTTTCACGTGTGTGTGTGCGTGTGTGTGTGTGGGGGGGTGTGTGTGTGAAGTCCCATACAATGCCTTACAGTAGAAACTCAAACGATAACTGTCTGATAAGTATTCAGATTAGGCCTTTGAGCAGAGGTGACATTTCAACAGGGGCCCAGGTAGAGCTGAAAGGAGAGCTTTCTCGGTCGTGAGAAGAGCAGGCATGAGGGCCAGAGGCTTGGAATTCTTGCACGCTCACAGAAGACAGAGAAGGGTGACACGGTGCATGGGATGTGAGGAGGCTGCAGGAAAGTGTAGAGATATAGTACTTGAATGCCTTGTTCAGAAATACATTGGCTCCCAGATCTTTCTTTGCTTCAAAAAGTCCCTAACAGCAAACAGTAACTGTGGCAGGTGGGCCCAAAGACAGCCCCGCCACAATCCCCATCTCCTGGTACTCACATCCTTGTATAATCCTTCCCACTAAGTTTGGACTGGGTCTGTGAGGTCTGTCAGGTTATAGACAATGTTGATTTCCATCTTTCATTCTCTTTCTCTGACTCGCTTTCCTGCTCTGATGAAGCAAGCTACCATGTTGTGAGCTGCCGTCGTGGTGAGGCTACATGACAGGGTCCTAAGGATGACCTCTGGCCAATAGCCAGATAGGAACTAAGGCCGTCAGTCCAGCACTACTCCAGAACGAAATCCTGCCAACAACCACATGAGCTTGGAGGCCAGTCCCTCTCCAGCTGAACTTTCAGATGAGATCCCAGCCCTGGCTGGCCCCATGGTTGCAGCTATGAGATATCCTGAAGCGGAGGGCCCAGCTAAGGTGTGCCCAGATTCTTGATCCATAGAAACTGTGAGATATGTCTGTTGTTTTAAGTCACCAAGTTTGTGGTAATTTGTTGTGTAGCAATAGATAACTAATTGAATAATGTTTCAAGGCCACTGAGACAGAAAGAAGTATATAGGATGGGAGAGAAGCCCCAGGGTGGCCCAGCCATTGGCCCACTGCTTCCTGGACCGCTGGGCCTGGGAACCTCTGGGTGTGGCCCTGCTGTGATGATAGACCCACAGCAGACAACTCTGGCATTGTGGAACTTGGGAAAGAAGCTTCTCCTAGAAGGAGTCAGTGAATCCAAATTTTGTTCCAACTCTCACAGTCCCTAACAGGAACATCCTGTGGAATCTTCTGGGATCATGTGGAAATGGAAGCCCCAACTTGCATTTCCGCCAGTATTACATGGAATAACTGCTATCAACACAACCTAGGGAGTTGAAGTAAGGACTTGGCAGGCCAGACAGAAGGAGCAGTTTACAGAAAATGTCATAGAGCTCATTCAGAAAATCTGTTTTCCATTGAGTGTTTTCGTGGGTCTGAAAGAGTGTGAAGAGAAATGCTACAAATAACCATTGTCTTTTTCTCTCTCTGTTCTATTCAGTCACTGAAGTTCAGCTGAGAGAGTCAGTCGCTCAGGCTTCCACTTGCTGTATCAATGTGCATTGAATTTAAAGAAAGCCAAAACCCAAGTAAATGCCAACTATTTCTTCTTGATTCTCCTTAGTGCGCTTCTGAACTTGCCTGAAGCAGTGGGATTATTTCTCCAAGCGTGTCTCATTGCTGTTTTAACATTTCAATCAGGATCTATTTAGGGTTCCTGTTTGAATTTTGCTTCCAGTAAAGTATTTGGATCTGAAGCTGTGCTTGAGGAGCAGTAGGAGCTTTCCTCGAGACTGAACTAACTTAATTGCTTGTATCTCTTGTATATATATTAGGGTTCTAGGTAAGATTATGCTTGAAAAGCACTAAAAGAAGTTCAGTGAGAAAATAATTGAAAAAATCTTAAAGTGTCCCAGAACCCACTGATTTTGAACATCTGCAAAAGATCTGGCCATCTGCACCATGAGAGATTATATCCATTTTAAAATTTAAAATGTATTAATATAATTTGTTAACAAATTACCTTATGTCAGGTACCTGGGTGAATTTATTTCAAACAGCAACATGCCATTATTCAACATAAACATATTCTTACCCCCAAGCAGAGAATAAAACGGGCTTCTGAAACAACCAAGACTAGGCCCTGCTCTTCAGGACCTCATGATGAGGCCGGTGACAGTCATCAGTGTGACGTACAATAAGGCTCACGGCAGTCTTCAGTTGGCCAGGGACAACTGTTGCCTGAAATAACAAAAAGCCCCCATTTTCACTCTTCCAAAAGGATCCTAGTTTGAGAGATAAATTATATAGTTCACCCTCCTTTAGGCTGATTTGCTGGAAGTCACATGAGTGTACAAAGAAGTGCCTTTGCTAAAATAAACCACATTTTCTGCTCCCACTTAATGTAGCCAAAAGTTGACCATCAACATTTCTACATTCAATTTACATATTGATAAGTAAGGCTACATTCTAGCAATTTATCATGCCATAAACTATTGGCAGTTTTCTAATTCTCTTGACCACTATGTAAGATAAGTGTCACCCAGGTCGAGGGAGAATGATCATCAGTTGACCTGCTTCTTCCAGCTCTGACCAATTGCCCGGTTGCCGTGGATAACGTGCATCCATTGGAGAGCATAAATGTCTGCTTTCCTATATGGAGATGATGATGACTGTTTCGCATTTCTGGGGACAGAACCTACCACCCACACTGTACTTACTTTTACTTTTCACTCCTCCAAGGAATAATGGTGAATCAGAGAATGGCTATATGGAAATCAGAGCTGAAATAACCTATAAATCACACTTGTCATCATTTCCCCAAACTGTGGTTGATTTATGATACACCCAAATGCCTCATTGCTATGGCCACACCATTCTCATGATATGAAATCACATACACACACCATCAGGGACTACTTACAGACGATAAAAAGGGAGAAATAAAAACAAAACAGAATCAAAGTTGGAGAGCACTGAGTCACGTATGGGGTGCAAACACATCAGTGGAAAATCCGGGGGATGCTGGACATAAATGTTCACACTGTGGAGAGCAAGTGTGGTCAACACTGGATTGTCTTGGCTAATGGAGAATGGGGAGGCAGGCAGATGCTGAAATAATTGAATGCTTGTGTCTAGGTACAAAGATGCTCCCATGACCTCATCCTCATGAGCTCTAAATTGGGGAGTTCTCAGCAGAGGAATGGTCAAGATTAACTCCCAGAAGTCATGTCAGTAGCAAGATGTGCTGGGGAAAAGCTAAGAGCATGGCCAGGGAGAGGAAGGCGAGAGGAGGCAGTGGGGCTGACTGTGGTCCTCTTCCATCCTTCTCTAAGCTAGACATTAGAGATCTGGGAAGGAACTTAGGGAACTGCCCCATACCCATGTCCAACAGATTAAAATGACAGAGCTGCGATTCAACTTCCAGCATCTATCGGCCTTACCCCAAGAAGTTACTTCTGATGAGTCAGTATTTAGGCTTGCTTTCAGTGGAATGTCCTTCATGAAAGAAGAAAATCTCCCAGTCCCGTGTATTCCAGAAATCTGTCTGGGATCATTTTCTAAAATATTTCAACAAAGACAAACAACAGGCAATGATGAAGTCATGGGGGAAGCGCAAGTGAAACCTAATTGTCCGACTTCTGGGCTGCCATGAATTTTCTCTTCCTCCAGGGCACGTCCAGAGTCAGCTACAACCCAAAAAAACAGCGAAGAGAACAGGCAGAGACGGACAGAGAGCGGGATCTGGGCTGTGGTTGCCTTTGCTGGGGCAGCTCTGTCTCTTCCAGCAGCCTGTCTTTTCCAATTGTCAGTGATTCCACTGGTGCTGGTTACTGGGAGATGATTCCACACTTGTGGGTCTCTTTCCTTCAAATGTTCTGCCACTTAATCCATTTCATTTTGCCGAGTTACTTGTCATCACTTTGGGGAATTAAGCACAAGCCCTTGGGCAGATGCACTTGAGTTCAGGTCCTGGCTCTGACTTGAGTTCAGGTCTTAGCTCTGTCTGTCTCTTGTAAATGCTGAGACCTTGATTAAGTTATCTAATCTTTCTAGGTCTCAGTTCTCTCTCTCTTATAAAATGGAGATGATAATAACTAGATTGTTAAGTGTTTATGAGGTAAATTAAGATAAATAACCTGGCAAACAGTCTGACATTTAATGAGCACTTAGTATGACTGTGCATATGTATGTGTATTAGTCGGGGTTCTTTAGAGAAACAGAACCAACAGGATGTGTATAGCTGTGTGTCTATCTGTCTGTCTGTCTGCCTACCTACCTCTCTATCTATCTAATTTATCAAAAGACAGATTTATTGTAAGGAATTGGCCCAGTCCATTGTAGTGGCTTGGTAAATCCAAAACCCGCAGAGTGGGCTGACAGGCCAGAGACCCAGGAAGAGCTGTGCTTTCAGCCCAAAGGCGGCCTGCTGGCAGAATTCCTTCTTGCTTGGGGGTGGTCAGTATTTATCCTATAAGACTTACAAGTGATTGGATCGTGAGGAGTGGTCTGCTTTACCTGAGGCCACTGATTTAAATTGTTAATCTCATCCAATAAATACCTTCATGGAAACATCCAGAATAATGTTTGACCAAATATTTGGGCACCATGGCCTAGCCAAGTTGACATATGATGTTAGCCATCACAGTGTGTATATGTTTAAAATTGGGAGCTGTGTAGCTCCTTTTATGTATCAAATAATTATAGGCAGTATGGACTTACTCATACCTTTGAGGAGTCACTGACTTTACGTGGGGAAAAAAAAAAGTTCAATAATTTTGGCTGGTCATTCCAGACCCCACATTTTGGATCTTTCAAAATGTATTCCACTGTAGTTGTCTGTGCAAAATCATGAGTAAAGCAAAACCTCTTCTTTCAGGCTGACTGATCTGAAACAAATCTTTTTGGGGAAAAAATGAAAAATGTTTAGGCAAGATAGAGGCTGAAAAGAAAGAAAATCCAGTCATTCTCTCCTCAAGGAGACATGTGACCCCTTTTGGAACTGTAAGTCCTCATTTTGGCTTCAGTGGCCTCCTGCCACAGCTTTGATGGAGAGACCATTTAGCTTTGTCAGTTCCTTGAGGTCTATGGGCCTTCTCAGCGTGGGCAGTGAGCTGTTGGTTCTGTCACCACCCAAACCACAGGGAGCAGATTTTGCACTCATGGCAATCTTTAGACCCCCTTGAAATGAGCCTTTTACACATAAAAGGATGGGCCCCAGCAAAAGGACTCTTGGATCTTCAGGTGGAGTCAACCCTAAAAAGGAACTGCACAGGCATAAGACATGAAAACATTAGGTCAAGGTGTAGCTGAATCACTACTAATGTGGCAAACCGATGGTGGTTCATGATGCTCCCTTTCCATACTTGCCTGTGGGCTTTTGAGAGAGCAGTCTCTCTCTGAGATGATGCTGTCTCTTGGTGTCACTAAGTTATAGGACCACACCCTTAAGCTGCCTCCGCAGGATACATATGAGAAGATGCTGTGCTTCCCTGGTCCTCTCCCTGTGTATGGTTTTCCACTTCCTTCTTGGTGCCGACAGCCATCTTAGCAGATAAAACTGATGTGACGAGAGACAGGAAATTAGTCCTTAGCTATTTTAAACTGTTTTAAGGCAATTATTCCAGATGGACCACAAATCCGCGGACTTCTCTGTGCAGGAGGTTCCCGAAGAGGCCCCCACTTCCGTGCTTTTCTGAGGTGGCCAGTGTTTCTCCCGCATCTCCTCACGGCTCTCACGTATCTGTGCCATTTTCTTAGATTTCCTCTCTCTCTCCTGGTAGGCCATCTAACAAACCCTTCCTCATCCCACAGAGTTTGATTTAACTCCTCCCAGGATGCCTCTCCTGGAAAGGTAACCACTTTCTTCTCTGTGTTTTCGTAGACTCCATAGGGCTCTAGATACACGCCTCTCTCCCTGCCCTACTGGCAGCTCCCCAAGTGGAATGGGGGGAGTCTTTGTCTTTGAATCTCCATCATCTAGTGCAAAGAAGCCCCTGGAGAGAAGCTTGTTGGACGGATGGATAGATGTTTGCAAGGAGCCTTCAGGAACATCTCAGAGGTGTCCCAGTCAGCTTTAGTGCCAGCTTGACCACCAACTTGCTGTGGAATACGGAGCAACTTGCTTGTTCTCTCAGGTTTTTCTCATAGGTCCAAATGAAGGTGCCTTTTAGCAAATAAGCAAATACTGTCCTGTTCAAATAATCTGTGCTTCCGGCGTGCTGCTGGGTTTCTGCGGGGCAGGTAGCTTCCACGCCCAGATGCATCCCCATCCTGTAACACGCCCAGACCCTATTATCATACCAGCTGGGCCTCAAGCAAACGTCTTGCTCTTTCCATGCTATTTATTGCTTGATTCACTGGAGCAAAAAAACAAAAAAACAAAAAAGAGAGATTCCCAGCCAGGGAGCTACCCACATACCAAAAAGCAAAAAAACAAAAAACAAAAAAGAGAGACGTTAAATGCTCAGAAACCCTCCTCTCTAGAATTTAGACACTCTGTGAAGGCAGCTTACCGCACAGTCAGGACCATTTCTGTTTGGGTGACACCAAAGAGCACCACAATCTGAGAGATACAAGTGGAAACGCCAAAACCAGCAAGTCAAAAGCCAGGAGGCAAGGCGTAAAAGGCAAGTCAGGAGGGTCGTAGTCACCCAGTGTTGGAAAAGCCTGAAGGTCAGTGGCTTCTCCCCCTGCACCCCACACCCCCCTTGGTTCAGAGGCGTGTTTTCTCAGTGGACACCCTGCACCTGATCGGCTCACTACATGCCAGGCTGCCCACACTGTTGTCAGAACACTCAGCGAGAATAATGGTCACATTCTACTTGGACGTCACCAAAACTGGGGCCCCCATGACTGAGCTGTGACCCTAGATTTCCACATGTTCCAGCCATTGGGAGTATGAGCTCTGTATTTAGTTGTCATGAGTCGACCATGTGCTGTGTGACTTTGCACAAAGTACTGAACCTCCCTCAGTGCATTTCTTCATTTTCAAATGGGGGTGATGATAGCATCCAACCCGCAGTATAGTTAGGAGGGTTAAAGGAGACGATGCTTAGCACAAGGATGGGCATAAATGTTTATTAAACACTCACTGTGTCTAGTAGCCCATCAACTGCCATTCGGAGTGTCCTCATTTCCTCTTCAGTGGAGAGATGATTAGAACAGACAGCTAAACGTGTTCCAGCCACCAAATACACGAATGTCACGCACAGGGGGTTGAGTCTGGAATCCGAGTGTTGGGTTTCAAGTCTCATGATCTGCCACTTCCACTAGCTGGGTTGTGTCCTGTAGGACACGCTGGGTATCCGTGTCCCTGTCTGCAACTGAGAAATTGTTACTAGGGTAAGACTGCCCCCAAACAGCTCAGTCCCTTGACATTTTCCAATGGCTTACATTGTTTGAACAACACTGAGTCTAAGCAGTGCAGTAATTTTAAAGTCTTTTTAAGTGTATGCGTGTATTTTCTCCCGGAAAATCTGATGCATGAGGGCTGTCCAGAAAAAAATCCAGGCTTTGTCAATATAATGAGAACAGTTTGCAGCTGAATACTTTCCGGACAGCCCCCCTGTTTGCCTGCCCACAAGATTGTGCACACCACGTAAAATCTCTGTCCTATAACGTTTCTAAGTTTTCTCTCCCACTCAGAAACGTTTGTCCTATGTCCATGAAAAATAACCAATGGAAGATACTACTCAAAAAATGATCATAGACATTTGTTCATCTGTCAAAAACACAACAAAATAAACAAACAAACAACAAAAAAATGCAACATCAAGAAATTGGCATTGAGGGGACTGGTGGTGTCATATTCCATAAGGACTTTCAAGTCATGTATTTAAAATAAGTGAAAGTCAGCACGCAGTAGCATGGTGGATCAGGAGTCATGTTCATTGTCTAGCTTAAAACACTTGTGCTCATGCGCGTTCCCATTATCCACTCCGTGAGAAACTGAAGAACCATTAAGCCCACAAAAATTGCGTTTGGCCGTGGTGTCTGCACTCATTTTTTCTTCTTCGCCACCCACTCACCAGGGGCTCTGTCTTTTCTTTCTTACTGGACTCCACTCCACACCACTGCTCATCTCGGACTGGATGAAAAAAGGAGCCTTGCAAAATACCTGCACACTAGGTGTCACGTGCTGGGTGACTTCTCACCGCCATCCCCCGAAGGCAGCATCTCTGCCCCACATTTCCTGGGCTCCCACCCACAAAGGCAGCAAAAGGAAACAATAGCTGTCAGCCCCCGCTAAGCTGTGTCTTTCTGAGACGCAGCTGAATAATCAATTACGGGGTGAGTGTCTGTGCATCTCCCTGGCTGCCGTCCACATGCCCTCGAGACATCGAAGTCAGCAGGAGCGGGTCTGCAGGGTCCTCGCCCCAGATGCTGTCACTCTGCTGCCGCTCATCCTGAGCCTCTGAGGCAGCTCGTGCCCTCGCTCCATCCACCCTTTCTGCAAGGTGTCTGGAAAGAAATACCGTTGTCTCCTTAAAAAGGGGGTGGGGGGACCCGTTGGAAAGGAGAGAGGGCAGACAGTAACATTTGGCAACTTGGTGGCTCAGGGCAAGAACCGGGAGCGATGAAATAGATACTTTAAACAAGTCGTATTTTCATTTCAGTACATTAACATAAAGCAAATAGGTCCTAACTGTGAGCACCTTCTGTGAGAAGCCAGAACCCCGAATGCCCTCATGTTTCCACGGACCCGGAACTCACACAGTCAGGGGGTGCCCGCGCTTCTGGTTGTCTGTGGGGTTGACTTGTCAGGAAAGTCGGAATGTCAAGGGATTCCACAGAGGCACCGCGCCCACTGTGAGGGGCTGGGAAACAGTTTAAGGAACGGAAGAATTCCTGTCTGTGAGCATGTCCAGTTTTCCTGAGTGTTGGTGTGGATATTTATGTCATTTGGGGCCAGCAATGGCACAGGCAGAGTGCCTGATAGAAGGGTAGCTGGCAGGCAGATCAGACAGCGGGTTGTAACCGTTCAGTTAAAAACAAATACTGTCTATACAGCAGGTCGCACACCCAGGCCAGAATCAGCCCTGTTAAGACAACGTTCTCCAAGAGGTACATTTGCAGCTCGTACGTTTTTTTGCTTGGCTAAAGCTGAGGACTCGGACAGATCTGTGTTTAGCAAGTAGGTTAATAATGTTCCGAATCAGCCCACTAGCAAGGGGGGACCAGACTTGAGTGTTCTCATCTATAAAGTGGGACGTACCAGGGTTGCCCTCACAGATGTCTGTGAGGGAAAATGAGCTCAGGACCAGCTGCCAAGGAATGGGATTGCATTGGTTTATTCTGGGCACCAAGATGAAGTGATAAAGTCCACCAAGTAGCAATATGTATTTTGAAGAATCTCTGGAGGGAATCTTTAACTTGAGAATGTACGATGACAGCAAAAAGATTCTAACTAAATCCAGTACACCGAGTGTGCTGGGAATTGAGGTTCGTTGCCTTTTGTACATTGAAAACATACCAGGAGTTCCCCGATGGTGTAGTGGCTTAAGGCTTCGGCGCTGGCGCTGTCAGTACTGCGGCCTGGGTTCGATTCCTGGTCAGGGGAACTATCCACATACCAAAAAGCAAAAAAAAAAAAAAAAAAAAAAAAAAAGAAAACATACCAAAGTCGATCGCTTGTTGCTCAGGATTGAAACCGTGGATGGGGGACAATGGGGAGTGATGCCTAATGGGTCCGAGGGTTCTTTTGGAAGGGCAAAGAATTCTAAAATTAGATCGTGTAATGGTTGCAGAATCCTGCCAATGTACTTATTTACATCGAGTTGTACGCTTTAAGTAGGTGAACTGTATACTATATGAATCCCATCTCAGTAAGACCAATAAAAGGGAGACAATGTGTAGAAACACTATAAAACTTTAAAAAAGCAAAAAAGGAAAAGAAACAAAAATAAAGCAGCCAGTAAAAACACAGGTTTTAGGCTGAGAATATACCAAATTGACTTGGTTTCTCTCCTCAGGGAGCTTTAAGTCTCGTGGGTAGCCACATGTTTGCTGATTGGTCAGATAAACGGGGCTGGATAAAGAGCGCGTGGGAATGGGGCAGCGTGGAGGTGGCGGTAATATCCCGGTGATCCCGGAGTACCACCCGCGATACGACCCAGCGTACCGGTGCTTTTCCCTGGTGATACCGGAGTACCCCCCGCAATACGACCCAGCGTACCGGTGCTCTCTCCCGGTGATCCCGGAGTACCACCCGCGATACGACCCGGCGTACCGGTGCCTTTTCTCCTGTGAGTGGTGATCCTCCCCGAGGATGCAGGCTGTGCTTACAGGCACCTCCACCGCCAGGCCTGGTCCTGGGACGCTGCCCTGGCCAGTGTGTGTGAACAGAGGGAATGCATGCACTTTTCAAGTCGTGTCCCTTAGAGCAAGTGGTTCCCTTCTTCCCTCCCCGTGGCCTGGAGAACCAGCTCAACCTCCCGAATGGGCCAGCACTGTGGGGTCGGGGGAACGTCACGGCAGCGCGGCCTCCTCCTTGCCCCCCGGGGCTGCCTGCTCGTGGGCTGGCCTCCTGTCCAGTGGGAAATCTGTTTTCCTAATGTGTCTCTTTTTCTCTGGCTGCTTTTAAGATTTTCCTGTTAATCGCCGGTTTACAGTATATTTTAATTATGATTTTGATTGTTTTTAAGCAGGTTTTGATTGTGATGTGCCTTTGTAGAGTTCCGTTCTTTTCTCTGGGGAGATGCTGAGTTTCTGGGATCCACGGGGCTATCGCCTCCATTATATTTGGGAGAAAGGAAAATAAAACAGTTGGCCCCTATTTCTTCTAATATTCTTTCTGTCCCCACCTAATGACTGTCTAAAATTGTCCTTTAGTTTGCTCTTTCATTAAATTTTTGTTTGTTTCGGGGACACAACACAATGATTCGATATTTGTATGTGTTGCAACTTGATCAGCACAGTAAATCTGGTTAACACCCATCACCATGCAGAATTACAAAAATTTTTTTTCTTGTGGTAAGGACTTTTAAGGTCTATTCTCTTAGCAACTTTCAAATATGCAATACAGTAGTCTTTTAATGCTTTTCTCTCTGAGTTTTATTTTGAATAGTTTCTATTGCTATAGCTCTAAGTTCACTAATATTTTCTTCTGTAATGTGTAACCTGAAATCAATCTTATCTGGTATATTTTTTATCTTACACACTATAGATTTCATCTCTAGAAGTTCAGTGTGAGTCTTTAAAAAAATGTTTTATGTCTTTTTAAGTCAAAGTCATCTTCAGTTAAAATGTAACTTTTGAACATCTGGAATACAGTTATAATTGCCTTAATGTCCTTGTGTGCTAATTTTACCGTCTGTGTCAGTTCTGGGTCAGTTTCAATTTATTGACAGTTCTCAATTTGGGCCATATTTTCTGGTTTCCTTGCATGCCTGGTTATGTTTGGATATTTGCCATTGTGAACTTTACCTTGTTGGGTGATGGATATTTTTATAGTCCTATAAATAGTTTTGAGATTTGTGGGGGTGATGCAGTGAAGTTACTTGGAAACAATTTGATCATTTTGGGTCTTTGCAGTTATGATTTCCTAGGCAGGTCTGGAGCAGTGCTCAGTCTAGAGCTAATTACCCCCACCACTGAAGCAAGACCTCCCTGTGTACTCTCCCTGGCGCCCCATGAAGTATGAGTTCTAGCCAAGATGAGAGGCATTATTGCTGGCCCTGTGTGAGTACCAGACAGTGTTCCTTTTAATGCATTTGGATGATTTTTCCCCTTATTTGGGGTAGTTTCTTCACAAGCAATGTGTTGATTAGTATTCTGCTGCAATTTGAGGGGGGACCATCTGCTGATCTTTGGGGTGCTCTCTAAGTGCAGCTCTTTCCAGAATTCTGCCCTGCATACTCTAGTCATGGGAGTTGACATCCTGTAGGTGCCTCGGTCTCCCAAGACACACAAAGATTCTTTTGGATTTCACCTGGTTCCCCCTTGTCACACCAGAGGCTGCAAACCTTTCAAGGAAGCCTCTGGGGCAGTCGTGGTGCTGGCTTTATTTCTCTCCCGTCTCCCAGGGATTGCTCTGTTTTGTCGCTTGATGTTGTACCGTGCCTTGAAAATGGTTTTTGAATATATTTTGCCTCTTTTTGTTTTGGGGGTTGTTTCAGGTAGGAGGGTATATCTCGTCAATGTATCTGGCCTAGAAGCAGAAGATTTGCCTCCCAGTATCTTATTTAATCTCATCAATAGTTGCCCCCTACCTCCACTTACAGGAGAGGAAAGTGAAGTTCAGATAAGTAACATAACCTGTCTAAGCTCACACAGATTGTAAGTGGTAGAGCCCAGATTTCATCCTAAATTTGTTTCTTGGAAATTGATGTTTATACTATTTAGTGTGCTCTGCATTCCTTTGACTTCAAATGCTCTGGAAGTGTGTGTGTGTGTGTGTGTGTGTGTGTGTGTGTGTGTGTGTGTGTGTTGGGTGGGGGGAGGGGATTGGACTTGAAATAGGACCACACAACACTCTTTAGAATACTGTAAGCCAGTTCCCTGCTCCCTTGGAGTGTGAAAATTCAGTCAGGGTGGAAACCTGAATGCATGATCCAGAAACAGGGACCACACCAGTAACAATTCTTTTGCTCTTCCTGTAGCAAAGAGTCTTCTAGCTTAGTGCACCTCAAAGTTGAAAACGATAAATAAATGAACATTTGACTAGGAAGTTACTAAGAATAATAAAATTGGGAAAAGAAAAAAAGATTGAAAATTAATATACTTTATTTTTTTCCTCAGAGATTTTGGCATGTGCCCCTAATGAGAACCATTGATATCTGAATATCTGGGTATAGTAGACTCTTAGTTAACCAGCACCCATGGGGATTGGTAGATGTCAGATAAATGTAAGTAGACTCTCCATTCAGTGAAACTCAAGAAACCAGCACTCTCGAGCAACTGGCAAAATTTTGCCGGTTGCTAGAGATTTTGCTGGTTGATTGAGAGTGCCATTTGGTTGAGTTCCAGTGAATGGAGAATCTACTATATATCAGGGCTGTCTGGAAAGTATCCAGCCATGGAATATGAAAAATAGAGGCAGAGAAAGACAACAAAATGGTGGTGTGAGAGGGACCTCCAGAAAACTCCTCTGGAGATTACAACTAATAAAACACCTGTACTTCAACCAAGGAGCCTCTACACCTCACACAACCACAGCTAAGAAACCAACGTATTGTATTAAGGTACCTGCAGGCAGGCGGAGGGTTAAACAAAGGAGAAATAAAAGGAAGAATGGGGATGTGGCTGCATGGGTCCTCACTTGGAACTCTACTGCTGGGGAAAGGAGGAGGAAGAAAGTGGCGGGAGAGCACTCCGGACCTTACTCGGTCTGTGGGATAGAGGAAAGGAGGCCCAGAGGCAAGGGGTGAGATACCGAACCCACCTCACTTTGGCCCCAGGAGATGCAGACCAATCTGCAAAACACAGCAGCTGGACTTCACTCTGGTTCCCAGAGGAGGGAGAGTGGTGGGGCAGTGAGGAGCTGCAGCACAAATGCTTCTGCGGGAAGGAGAAGGAGACAGGAGGCTGCACACATGCTTCTTGGCCCACAACCAGGACAGTTTGAAACACCAGTATACAGACTGACGCCAAGGCTTAGGGCAGTGTCTGCCTTCCAGACAAACCAAGAACAGAAAGGAGCAATCATGCCCAAACTCTCTGCATGACCCCCAGAGCCACACGAAGAAAACAAAACCAAGAACGCCCCTTCCCCACAAACCTCTCTCCCAACCCAGTCTCAGCAGTGAACACCAAAGAAACTGTAGCAGGGAGGGTCCAGAGAGGCTGCAAATATGAGAAATCAGAGAATTAAAGAGATGGGGACAGATGACCCATCACAAACAGAGCTCAAAGCAACACTTATAAAAATGCTTAAGGAACTGAATGATAATTTCAACAGAGAGATAGCAAGCATTAAAGAAGACTTACAAACCATTATGAAGGACCAGAGCGAGATAATGACTACATTAAGTGAAATGAAGAATGGAATAAAAGTCACCAAACTAGATAAAATAGAAGCGCAAAGAGGTGATTTAAAGGAAAAGCCAGCAGAAAACACCCATTTAGAACAGATGAGAATCCAGAAAAATGAGGATGGTTTGAGATTCCTCTGGGACAATTTTAAGCAGAAGAATATCAGAATCATAGGTGTTCCTGAAGGGACAAGGAAAAACAAGGAATCAAGAAATTATTTGAAGGAATAATGACTGAAAATTTTCCTAACCTGGTGAAGGAAATAGACATACAAGTCTAAGATGCACAAAGAATCCCAAACAAGATGATCCCAAACAAGAACACACCAAGACACATCATAATTAAAATAGCAAAAGTTAAAGAAAAAGATAAAATTCTAAAAACAGCAAGAGAAATGCAAGCAGTAACTTATAAAGGGACACCCATTCAACTCATAGCTGATTTCTCATCAGAAACTTTGCAGGCCAGAAGGGACTGGCAGAAAATATTCAATGAGATGAAAACCAAGGATCTACAACCAAGAATTATGCATCCAGCAAGGCTGGCATTCACAATTGAAGGACAGATAAAGAGCTTCTCAGATAAGGAAAAGCTAAAGAAATACATTACCACCAAACCAGTACTACCAAGAATGTTAGAGGGACTTCTTTAAGATGGGAGGAGGGATGGGAGAGTGGGTAAAATAAGGGAAAGGGATGGAGAAATTAGTTGGATTGTTAACACAAAATCAAAAGCAACAAAGAAACAAAACTCATGGACACAGTCAATAATTTAGTAGTTACCTGAGGGTAAGGGGGCAGGGGTGGAGGAAAAGGGACAGGGACACAAGTACATGGTGATGAAAAGAGAACTGACTCTGGGTGATGAACACATAATGCAACACAAGAAGATGTAATGTAGAAATGTACACCTGGGACCTATGTAATTTTTACTAATCAATGTCACTCCGATAAATTAAAAAGATATTCCTCTATTAAGATAAAAAAAGAACAAGTTGTGGAACAATACAGACAGTACAGTATTCTGTATTAAATAAATAGATAAATTAATAAATAAGACTATGTATGTATTTCTCTGTGCACATACATACACATGTCAAAAGCAGAGGAAACTCCTCAAAGCATACACACCTCTGGAGAAGAAAGTGGGAAACAGGTGAAGGGTTTTTTGTTTTTTTTACTTAATAAAAATATTTTAATGTTTTACCAAGAAATTCTGTTCATGTGTTATTTATGTAATTAAAAATCAATTATGTGAAATTTCAATGGTGGATAACCAGAGGTTCATTTTGATAATATCTCAAATGTATGTTTAAAATGTTTAATAAAAATTTTTAATTGAATAAATTGTTTTTAAGAAGTAAAAAAAAGAAAGAAAAGAAAAATAGAGGCAATTATGGCTGGGTTTTTTCCGGACAGCCCTCATTACTTCTTCAGCATGGAGAATTTCATACTCTGAGTGACAAGGGGCAGTTATTTTTTTTCTTCAGCCCCCCACTTTTTTGGTGGATGCGCTCCACTCTGTTCTGTGTGGGTCAGCCGAGATGCACTGTTGGGCATGGAATGCAGACCCAGGCAATCCTTCAGTCCACATTTCTCCGTCCATGGTGATTGACCCGCCTTTAGTTTTATGCCCCATCCTGGGTCATTCCAAGTTCTTCCTCAAGACTTCGTTCATCTAGGACTGAAAGAACAGGGTTTTTGTCTTTGGGGATCCAAAACTGAAAGGCATGAATCAGGATGATCTGGGAGCCATCTACCGAAACATGCAAAGAAAAAATGTGTACAGTCGGACAGGATGAGACAAGACACAAGAGAAACACAGCCAAGAATTAAGGTACAGTAGGATGAGGGTAATAAGTAAAAAAACAGAAAGGGCCCTCAGAGTTCAGCCATTCCCAGTCCCCAGGTCCCACTGGCCTGGAGCCAGTGTTGAGCCTCCCAGGTGTGTGATCCCGTAAATCTTATTTTATGTTTAACTTGGTTTGTGTTGGGCTTCCGTTACAACCAAGAAGTCCTGGCAAATACAGAGAGGAAATAACTTAAATCCTGAATTAATAGGAGGGCCGGGGTGAGAATTCTACTCATTCTATTTCAAATATTCCAGGTAAGAGAGAGAATTTCGGACCCTGGGATAAGCAAAGGTTATCCCGTGCACAAAAACTATTAACAGTCTTCATTATCATCGGCATGTCTATGTCAAAACCATAAAAACATAGAGCCAGGCACGCTCTAAAGGTGTTACATATGACCTTTCTACAACCTGCAAGGAAGAACATGTTCTAGCTTCCTTTTGAAGATGAGTGAAGGGAGTCTTGAAGAGGTTAAGTGCTTCAGGGTTAGAACTGGTTGGTGTTGGATCCAGGATCCTCCAAGGAAGGCAGCCTGACTTTCCACCCATGCCCTTGGCCTCTGTGTTGTCTTGGCCCTGTGATTGTGTATCAATCGTCTTCTGCTGGGACCCAGGTACCCGCAGGAAATGATCTTTGACCAATGACTGACAGCGTATAGGGTGAGTTTCAGACACTTTCATCCAGGTTTCTCACTGAAAAATGAAAGAGCAGGTGGAAGTTATACTTTAGGATAAGGGAAGGAGGGTTTCTCCTCGTATGAAGCTGTCTTCTCAGATCATTCTCCTAATGAGTCCTCATTTGATGTTTGCCACACTTACGAAAGAGAGTGCTTGCTGGTCAAGATGGCTGGGAGTGAATTCTGCTGCATGAAGGAATATCCTTCCCGCAGGTTTCCAGACAGATTCATTATGCCCTGTCAGATGTCATTCTAGCAAAATTTAGATGTAATTCCTGCTGAACCAGTGCATCTGAAACAAATCAATGTGCTTTTCTCTTAGTGACACCAATTCACAGTTGCCCTGGTCACAAAATGAGCAAAGCCCAAAGGGGGAGAAAAACTGGGGCCAGTGCGATCTTTGCAAGTTTTGGCAACTGAATGTATGCACCACCCTGCTTCAGTAGCATGCATGCACGTCCCTGTAAGTGGACAGACGCCTCTTTGGACAAGCAAGGCCGGGAAGCAATTTTTCTTAGGGTGAATTTTGGTTGTTGTTGTTAAAAAGTAAATGGGCCTCCGGCTCTCTCAGTAGGACCAAATCTAATAAACAAAATGACACAGACACCTCTTGGCGTTTGCTACAATGGCTTTTGGCTTTTATCAGCAGTGGGGTTTAGCAACGTTTGGCTGGGCCGTCTGAAGGGAGCTCAGAGGGGGCTGCATGTTTAGACAGGGAGGGGCTGGGAAGCAGTCACAGAAGGCCCACCCTGGGTTGGGACTGTGGGAACAGTAAACACAGGGTGGACTCCCATGTCCTAGGAAGGAAGAGAGCACCATTAAGCTCTTCGGAAGGACGGAACTGCCAGGTCTCCAGTGGCCTTGGGGCTGGTGTCTTCGCATCCCTGAGGTCATCCTCACACATGGCTTTCTCATACACCAGATGGTCTCTGCCTCAGAGCCGGCAAGCTGAGGCTCCTCTTGTCCCACTTGGCCAGTACCTACCAGCTGGAGATCGCAGGGAGAAAGTACGCTTGGGACTGAGAAGAGTGGAACACTGCCCCAGACCTGCTCGGGCAGCCCTACCCTGCAGATGGCGGATAGGGCGCCAGGAGTCCTTGCACCGGCCCCACCGCTCACCAGCCCTGTGAATCTGGGCAGATTCCATTACCTCTCTGAGCCCCAGTGGCCTCATCCGAAGAGTGAGCAGTTACAGCCTGAAGAAGCCTTAGAGATGATCGAATTCAAACAAGCCGTGTTTCTAAAAATGAAGGGACTGTCCAAGAGGCCATGGTTCTACGGCTTGGAGAATTTTCAGGAGATTCAAAATTCCCCACATTTGTTCTCTACCCTCAGGTGGAAAGTAAAAGAGGCAAAAAGTAGATTCTAGAGAAACCCAGAATCCCCAGGCCATATTCAGAGGACCCTGGGTACCAATATGTCTTCGACATTTGTCTTTTAGCCTGCTCACTTCTCCCCCTTCCACCAGACGTACTTAGAAAAGAATCCTTCTATCATTTGCCACAATAAGAATTTTAAAACATTGCATTATTTTCGTTGAGTGTTTTTTTTTTCAATTACCTTCTAATTAGATCCTTTTGCCTGCCAATGGTTCTGCCCCCACCCCACCCCCAACCAGGCTTGCTCTCTCCTTAATGCGTGCTAATCTGTCCCTTTAACAGAGAGGGAATTATTAAAGACCTGCTCATTCTGAGCCCAAACTCCTTCCCTTCCCGTAATCGGCAAATGAGAAAGCGAGGCCCCCTCGGTTAGGTTCAGTCCCTGAGATTTCGCTGTTATTTCATTCATGCACTTCCGAAAATCCACCTGCAGGACTCGGCCCATGGTCCCGGTCCACATTTTCTGCTCTCAGTTTGGGGAATGCAGGTTCTCCCCGGCCTAACCAGGAGTCCAGTTAAACGGTTTAATCTTAGGTAGGCTGAACTCCGTCCTGGCCGTTAGATTTGCCTTGCAAGGGGCAGGACCCTGTCCTTTCATCCCTGTTTCCTTTGGTGCAAGCTTTAGCCAGGTCTTCCATAAAAGGGAATTGTTCTCAAACGGAACTGGTCCTGCCCAGTACCCCCCGGAGAGAAGCAGAACAGAAGCCGCAGCCACCAGCACCAGCACTGTTGCAGGCCACCCCGCCCGCCGCTCTGCAAGGTCGAGCCGCTTGAGCACTGGCGAAGTTCAGATTCATGCACGGCTACTGAAGTCGGGCTCTTCCTCTCCACGCAGAACATCTGGGAGCAAGTCCACAGGGCTCAGGAAAGCCATCCCCAGCAATAGGATATCTGAGTGTGACGGTGGGCACTCGGGACGGGAGATGCCATTACCTGCCTTGATGGGACAGGAAATGCTGCTGAGAGTTCATATAAATCATATAAACAGTGACTCAGGGACAAGGTATTGTGGCTGCTGCCCCCAGACCAGGGGCCACCAAAGGGCTCAGGTCCCACGATGACACAGGAGGGGCCTGGTGATGGGGGTCTGTGGTCCTGTGGTTGTCACACAGGCTTTTCACGTATTGGGAAGGAAATGATGGTGATGGGGATGGTAAGAAGAGCTTCACTGAGCACCTGGACCTGAGAGGTATTTGACTCATCTCCTCATTTAACCCTTGCCACGACCAGTTATATGTAGGTGTAATGATTCCACTTCGGCAAAAAAGATTCTGAAACTCAAAGAGGTTCAGGTGCCTTCAGCTGTAGAGTAAGAGCTCTTTGGTGTCTTGGGAGGAGGGAGTGCACCCTTTAGCATCAGACTCACCTCCTTGTGTTGCCTGGAAACTTCAGGGTGATTCTGCCGACCCCAACCCTCAGGTTGTCTGCCTGCCCTCCATCCTCCACCACATGAGCTTCGGTTCTGTGGGAACGCTAGTTGGAGCATCTTCAGAGCAGAAATGTTATGTTTCGAAGACATTTGTGTCCTCCTTAAACACGTGTGCACGCCCACACAGTCCTAAGTCCAGACATGAGACTGGATATGTTTGGAGGAAAAGAGTCTCCTAGGGTTTCCTTAATGGTACTTTGAATAAATTATATGGGGCATTTTTTTTCCTACCTATAGTAACTCAAAGAAATACATACCATTTTGAAGAAGGTTTGGAGTGTTAAAAAAAAGCTGTGTCTTTGCTGGAGAACGCCTATTGAAGATGGAAGAAGAAAGCTCGCTTTAATTTGGTGGTTTAACGAGGGAGTTTGATGTTATCTGGGTGGTGAATTTGTCATGATGTCCCAGAAGAGTTAGGGTACTCTGGCTACATTTACTTCCTCCACCCTGTACTAAGTTTTTATTTAGCACCCACTATGTGCCAGTACTAGGGATACCAATGTGAATGCACATTAGGGGGAAGTGCAAGCTGTGGTGGGAGCCTTTCACAGGGAATTAATCTGGTCCGTGGCCACAGAGAGGCTCCCCAAAGATACGACTTTTAAATTTGCTTCCAAGGAAGAATATACACAGGGTGAGAAGTTCCCAACTCACAAAAGTCATATTAATACACCTCCAAACTCATGTTAGAAACAAAACCCATGTAGACAAACAAACATACACAAGCTTCTTAAATAGAACATCCATTCCCCCAACCATTGATAATAGAAGTCTAATCTGGGAGAAGATAAAGAGTGGTGTTATAAATCATTTATTTAATTAATATTTTTTCCTTTTGGTGGTTAAACATAGCAAAATTTGCCATTTTAACTATTTTTAAGGGTGCAACTCATTTGCACTAATTACATTCACAATGGTGTGCCACCATGACCACTATTTCTAAAACTTTTTCATGACCCCAAAAAGAAACTCTAACTGTAAAGCAGTAACTCACCATTCTCCTTTCCCCTGTCTCCTGGTGACCTCTCACCTGTGTTCTGTCTCTATGAATTCCCTGTTCTGGATAGTTTGTACAAAAGGAATCATACAGTATCCATCTTGGGTCTGGTTTATTTCATGCAGCGTGATGTTTTCAAGGTTTATTTATACTGTAGCATGTGTCAGAGCTTCGTTCCTTTTTATGGCTGCATAATATTCCATTGTGGGAATAGACCCCTTTTGTTTATCCACTAATCTGTTGATGGACAGATAGATTGTTTTCACCTTTTGGCTATTTGAATAATGTTGCAGTGAATGTTGGTGTACAGGTGGTATCTGTTTGAGTCTGGTTTCAATTATGTGGAGTACATTAGGAGTAGTGGCATCGCTGGAACTGAATTCTCTGTTTAGCTTTTTGAGGAGCCATCGCACTGCTTTCCACAACAGTGACAGAATTTTGCATTCCCACAGGTGGCTTCCCTCACACACTGCCTCCTCACATGCTCTTCTCTCTGCGCATGCACGTCCCTGGGGTCTCTGTGTGTGTCCAAATGCTCTCTTCTGATAAGAACCCCAGTTACATAGAATTAGGGCCCACCTATGCAACCTCATGTGGCCTTACTCAACCTTGCTAAAGACCCTGTCTCCAAACAGGGTCACATTCAGGGGTACTGGTGGTTAGGGTGTCACCCTAGGAATGTCTCAGGGGACACCGTTCATTCCATCACAGTGTCATAGCTAAGAATTCATTGCCAAATCCCATTCATTTCCTTTGGCTTTCAACAGGTATGTACTGAGAGCTTGCAGTATGGCAGACAATACATCAGGCAGACGATGCCTAAGACAGAAAAGGCTCCTGCCTGCATGAAGCTTGCTTTCTTGTCAAAGGAGGCAGGAAATAAATACACAAATAAGTTGAGAAAATAGTTGATAGTAACAAGTTCTACAATGAAAAGTAAAATGAATATGAAATATTAAAAATTAAGTGCCAGAATGTAAATACAAAGTGACTTGGGAAGAGAGAGGCCACTTAAATCAAATGATCAGGGAAGCCCTTTTTGAGGAGCTGACACCTGGATCATTAGAAAGGACCAGCTACTTAAAGATCTGGGAGAAAATTCAGTTGTAATGTACAGGGACCTACTTGCTCCGAGTGGCAGAACCAAGATTCATAACCAGGCCTCCCAACTTCCTCTTAAAACAAATTGGATTAAGCCTTCCAAGATGAATCTACCAAGTTGAATGACTCAGTAGTTTATCACTAGCCGGAGGAAAGGTAAAGGGTGAAAAAAGAGAAAGGGACGTGATTTATATTTATTTACGTATCAAACGTATGGAATCTTTGGCAGCCAGGAGGGGGTAATCGAATGGCATATTAATTTGACCAATATTTTGACAAGCTGCTCTGGAATGTAGGTTCTCAGAATTACTTAAGATCAATAAACAACATTCCTGGCTGGGTAAGGTGGCCGGCACCGCGATCAGCGAGCCTAGAAAGGAATGCAATGCACACATTCCATTCTCCAGACCCGGGGCTGGCCACAGTGGGATTTCTGGGTGGCCGAGGGGAAACAAGGCGAGGCGGGTGCTTGCTTGGTCTTTGGTGGACATGGCCTGATGAGTATCAAAATGACAAATTCTCTTTCACAGTCCCCCGAGCCAGATGTGAGGGTACAAGTCACATCATTCCAGTCTTGGGAAATTGTGAGGAACCAAACCCAGTTCCCAGAGTCCTTCCGGACCCCAGACCAAACCCTCCACCTTGAAAAAGCACCACCCAAAAGCAAACACGCCCCAAACACACTGCCTGCTCCCACGCCCAATGTCCCAACTGTTACGTGTCTCAGCACAGTCTCAGCTGTCACCAAACAGAAGTAGAGGACCCTGCTCTAGGGAGAGAGTTTACTGCCGATTCCCTTGGAACCAGCCCTCTGGGGCCATCTCTTCTAACGTGAGCAGCAGAGAAGATGTCCCTCCTGGGATGGGTTAGGTCGTAACCACCATGAACTCCAGCACCCCTTCACGCCCCACCCGCAAGGTTTAAATCTCAAACTTACCTCTCCAGCCTCCGCCCATCACATTTTGTGCGCTCGGGGCATGTTCTGTGTTCTGCCTCCCATGTCTGCCTTTTCTCTCTTGTTGCCCCAGTTACCACCCCTCATCGATCCCATGTTTCTGAACATAAAGGTAATGTTTACTCATCTTTCCCTGTGTCACGGCACCTAGCATGCTTGGAACAAACGTGTTCTCGGTATTTCTTTTTCATGGCAGGTAAATCCAGTGACTTTTCAAGGTTGTTTCTTACTTTGCGTGTGCCTTCCAACGTTCAGAGCCGTCACTCTCGTTTTATGCGTAGCTGTGCTCAAGTTGACATTACAGCGAACTCTGATAAATGTACTAGGTGGATGTGATAGAAACCATGATGAAAGGTTGGCCCGTCACAAAATCTAGTTGCAATGTTTCAAAATGAGAGGAGTAAGACTAAACAATACAATTTCCTTTTTAATTTACTGTAGGGACATTGATATAACAAATGTTGCAATTGGTAGACTGTCTAAATATCTACAAGCCATGAAGGTAAGGCCTGATAGGATAAGTACAAAAGAGATAGGCCTCTATTAGAGCAGAGCATTTGAAAAATTAACAGTACATGGAACTCAGGTGTAATTTTAAACAACATATTTGTGTGTGAATGGTAGTGGTATACGTTATTTTAAACATAAATGAGAATATACGTTAAGAGAAAATCCCAATTCTCTGTCTCAGGGGAATTAATATCAAGGAAATAATTCAAATAGATAAAAAGCAATTCTTTACTAGTATAGACAAGATTTTCATGTTTATACAAAAATTAAATTGAAAAATTATATTGTTATTATTAGACTTTCAATGTTTTAAGATCTACATTATAGTCCAGGCAGCTGATACCTCAAACTTCACTTATATGTTACCATGACACTATGTAACAGCACCACCAAGAATATACACCACCAAGAATATATTATAGTTTACTATCAGTTTAAAAATGCAAATGGAAGAATATATCAGTGATTGTGGGTAGGCAAAATAGGCATGCATATGAACAAAAGCCGATTCCTTTCAGTTATTGGGCTGAAGTAACTATCACAGAAATGTAAAGATTAAAGAACAGCTCTGTGAACTAATTTCCTCAATTCAAAAGATAACAAATAAACTAGAAATGACATAGGAAGGAGAGCTAAGACTTGCTCAATGAAAGAATTAAGCTGTCGTTCATGTCACTTCTGTCCCTTTCCCTTGCCGTCTGAGATGACGCTGCATGGCCCTGTCCTCTAACAGCAAGGGGAAGATCAAACACATTTTTGAAAAGCGGAAACTTTCCTCCATAGGAAAGAAGATAGAGATCACACACATAAAAGCAGCAATCTCCCTTCAGGGCTTGTGGAAACAATTCTAGGGTCTGAAGATTCATGAACATAATTTTTTGTAAATTTTACATTTTATTAGCTAACAGGAAGGCTGCCAATAGGTTGAGAAATACACACGTGTCCTAAAACGGTGGCTGTCTGTCTAAGTCACTACCGTAAACCAAGGAAGTGACCTAATCTTTTTAAAGAGAAGTAACCTTCTCTTAAAGAGCCTAATGCCGATAATTAAATTACCATCGCGTGTTGTACTAACATGGTTTGTGTTTTTGTGCCAAAGGAACTCCACACACTATCTTGGTGGTTTTACTGTGAGGCTGGTGGACCCGGGATAAATGCATTCTGGTTTCAGAGAAGCACTTGATAAAGTTCCTCTCAGAGTCGTGTACGTAGGATTGTGACATGGGAACTAGATGGAAAGGCTGCTGAACACAATCATAGATGACTGACGAGGGTGATTAATGACTTCTTGTCAACATGGTGGGAGGTCTACAGCACAGTGACATGGGGATCACTTCCTGGCCCTGTACTGTTTGTCACTTTTTATCAGCTACTTGGGTTGAAAGTATGCTTATCCCATTTTCAGCTGCCACAAAGTGGGGAGGGATTGCTAATAGCATCGATGACAGAACCAAGACACCATGAGATCACCGGGCGGGGACAGTGGATGGAACATTAGAAAATGGAATGTTGCAAAAGGGAGAAGAGGAAGTCTCAACTTTGGGGGCTAATGGTAAAGTCCATGTTTACCGTGATAGACGTGGGTCTTGGTTAGAAAGCAGGGAAAAGAGGTCGGGTTGTTTTTATCCATCTCCAAGGCAATTATGGATGTTTGGAATGATGGGGACATTGAAATTTAAAAATCAGAATGTTTACGTCATGGGGTCTGACAGTTCTACCTCTCTTTACATCCGAGTACTTCTGGAGTATTGTGTATAGATGGGAACCTCATGTTTCAGGAGGTTCATAGGAAAAATACAGAGAAAGCAGACAAAGTTCAGCAAAACAGTGGAAGGGAGAAGAAAACCAGCAGGTATTGGGTTCTTATTCTGTACCTGGCACCATGGATGCTGGGAACTTGATGACGTGGGTACTACGTTCACCAATGTATAGATGAGGAGATTGAGACTCAGAATTTAAGGCAGTTGTTCAAAGATTAATGATTGGCAAAGGGCCAAACTGAGATTTGAGTTCAGAAGTATCAGCTGTCTAAACCTGAACTACTTTCTCTTCCAGAGAAATCATCCATGCTTATTGAGGACACAGGCATTGCCTTCCTATATTTCAAGCATTAGCACATAGAAGAGGAAACAGATTTAATAATGTGGATTTCTATAGACAAGAACTAAGGCATTTGATGCAGTTGCATAGAGCATCCAATTTCTGATTAAATCAAAGAAGAAATTGTAATGAGTAGAATTATCCAGCAGAACAAAGATCTGTCCATGTAAATCCTGAATTTCCTTTTACTGAAGCTGTATAAGCAGAGCATAGGTCATCCATCTATCATGGGTATGTGGAGAAGATTCCTTATTTCTTATGGGAAAGAGGTTGAACTCAAAAACCTGTACCATCCCTTCAATACCAAAATTTCTAAATCTAAAAGCCAAGCCCACAAAAATTCAAATTTATTCAGAAAGAACCAGTGTGCCCACCTCTCTGCTTCAGTACTTTTGAGTTCCTGCTGTTCAATCCTGTGTACATCCCAGATTGCTGGAGGTTAGTTTTCAGCTCTACAGCCTATGAGCCCTGTGACTATGGGTCAGTTACCTGATCTCTCTTGTATCATTTTTCCCGTGTGCAAAATGGGATGAAAATAACGCCTATTTCAAATGGTTGTGCAAACATCGAATGAGACATTCACTTAAAAAAAATACTAGACACTATTCCCAGATCATAGTAAAATCTCAATAAATGTCCATGATTGACAGTAATAACATGTGGCCATTGTTGTGATAAGCAGTGACTTACATTTTACCTTCTTTTACTTAATGCTTTGAACAAGGATTTGAGACCACTCACTGAGGAAGTCTGAGGCTTGAATGAGCCAGAGTTACCTGAGGTGCCTTACCTCTTACTCCTGCCCAATTTGTCTGAGAAGCAAAACAGCCCCTGGCCAAGTGCCAACCATTCTGGGCAAGGTTCAAGATGCAAATCAAGAACCAAGAACCCCTTCCATTGGTACCTTTTGTCCTCTTGCTATTTTCATTCTTAAATAATCCTTTGCGTTGTTGACATTTATACATAAGGCATGTTTATTTGAGCACATTCAAATCATTTGGAAGTTTGTAAACTACGAAATGGGGTTCGTCCACGATCTATGTGCTAATTAAAACCCATCCCAACACACACCTCCACACGTACTCATACACACGTTCCCCAAGGGACAGCTTGGTTAACAAGTCCATGTATCTCCTTCCAGATACCTTTTTTCTGTCCAACCATAGAGTTCCCACTTCACTATTTCATTTATATCCTTGGCACTCATATAAAGTGTTACTACTTTACCTGTGATGGTATAAAGATCAGAGCTAGAGTGGGACATTCTCCCACAGGTAGGAAGTAGCTGTTAGGGTTGGAACTCGGCTCCAAATTGGTTGATTCTTATCCCAACACCAGCTGCCTTGAGGTTGTTTAAACCAGCTCCCTGGCTTACGGCATAAAGACTCATGAGAAAGATGATGAAATCAAAACTGAACTCAGTAGGATTTGCTTTGAAGCTTTTACATTTAAGAGGAAATTAATTTATAAAACTCCAAAGAAATAGATAACCAAAACCTTTACCATCCAAGAATGTGTCATAATTATTTTCTTTAAAAATGCATGACAAAGCAATAACCCTTAAACTTTTAAGAGGCAATTTAGACACTTTGATATTTTATGTTTGGAATGAAATATTATTTGATATAGCCTCAATTGCTAGCTAGTTTAGTTTTTCCCTACCACCAACTCATGAGAGGAGTTCAAAATGCTGCAATTTGGGGAAAGAAAATGTTTCTCTTTCTCCATAAAGCTTTCTTTTTGGGGAGTTGTTTACTTAATAATCAGAATCAGACATTCTTTCACAGGCTTGGCAAGTCGCTACCAGTTTTGGGTCCATTCTGGTTTGATTAATTGGACCACAGAGAAGACAATGGAGCAGAACTGACTAAATGTTTCCCTTTTTGAAGCTAAACATTTGGGTTTTGCTGCTTTTTTTTTTCCTGTATACTTGACTACAGTGTTACATGTTCTGAAGTCCATGGTTGAATTGAGCACATTTCGCATTTTGTTTTGCCATACCTTCTCTTCCTGATAAATAACTTTATGAATTTTAAATCCTCACAGTACATGAAATGCTCCGATGTGGGGTGACGTGTCTATGACAGGTCTTTGGTGTGGCTAGGGAGCCCTTCCACATGTCACAGGATGACAGGTGGTCAGTTTATGCAGACCAGAGTTTCCCAGGCAACCGAGAGTTGTGCCCCATGGGGATTCCTTAGGAAGTTGAAGAAAGATGTTAGAGATGAGAAGTCTGGAGCCACCATGTCTCCCAGCCATTGTTTGCTTTCTTTTGTCTTCTTCCCTGCATTCCCCATCATTCTAACTGGAGTCTCCAACATGGGGAACGCATTCCATTGCAGACACTCCAAAACGTTCTTGGGGGCACATGGAATTAAAAAAAAATAATGTATAGCTTAATATCTTAAGCCACTAATATATTCACATTAGATAAAATTATTTTAAAGTGTAAAGTGAATCAAGTTACACAAAACTAAGTAAATGGTTCAGGTAGTTCATGAATCTGACAAAAGGGAGGGAGGCAGAGAGGTTAGCACAGAAACAACTGGACCCAGTGTCTAAAATTTCTACCATTCTAGTTTTTCCATTTATATCATTTTTCTGATTTCCTTAACGACAATGATAATGACACCTAACACTTGATTTTCCTTCAAATTCACAAAATTGTCATGTCTACATGTGTAAACTATATGATCTTCCTTGACTTTTTTTTTTTCAACAAAGAGGAGAGGAGTACCTGCAAAACTGTCTCCTGGTTCATGTTAAGAGAGGTTAGTCTGCAATCAGATAAGACTTTTGCTTAATTCCAACTTCATTATTCATTCATGGCCTTGGGTAAGTTATTTGACCTCTCTGTGCCTCAGTTTCTTTCCCTGTGAAATGGGCAGAACAACAATACCTTCCTTGTAAAATTATGGTGAGGATTAAATGGTGAATGCATGCAAAAGCACAGCAGGCTTTCCAGTACAAATTAAGCACCCACTACATTCTAGCATTGGTTTATTCTTTTTCTACCATCCAGTTTTTAAAATGCAATTAATTGCAAACCACCTTACTTCACACTGGTTAAAATGCAGAGAGAGGGGTGTTTCAGAGGGATAGTGCATGCAGTCTCTATAGCAAGGCTCTTGGAGTCCTTGCAGACATGGTGTCAGTCTGCAGCATTCATTAGGATTACCCCCTTGAAATTTATGGCATTTCAGGTGATGTCCCTGCTTCCAAGACTTCCTCCAAGGTAAAGCCAACTCATGGCTGTTGGCTGGGGACATCTTTGGAATTATAATTCTCACGTTCTGCTTTAAGATATGCCATTCATGGCATGCTGCTCCCAAAGGGCTAAGGAAAGAGAAAGTGAAATTCCTTCAGTCAACCCTAGGAATACACTCATTTCTATTCAAAGATGCAATCATGCCAAACTCTTAAAGTTTCCTTTCTTGTAACAACTCTGGCTCCTGTTGTTAAAAACAGGTCCCACATCACCTTCTAGAAACGTACTCATTTGTCCAACCATTTTGAAGTCTCTTACAACTCCTCATATTTGCCTTATAATTTTGTTGTAAAAGTGCATTAGAGGTGATAGTTCTGAAAGAGATGAGGTCCTCCAAAATAATATGAGTACTTTAAAGCAATGTCATGTACAGTGAGAAAGGTCAGATGGAACAATTGTCATAATCCGTCCTAATAGATGCAATACAGAGCAATATAGGGTTGTTTTACTTCCTTAGAGAAAAGCAATGCAACAAAGATAGTTGGAGCCACCTTGAATTTTATTTATTTATGTATTTACTTTGCTAAGTTGAAATCATGTCTCGGTTTTTTTCAGTTTCTTTAATGAGGCTAGAGGCTCAACATGAATGCCCAAGGTTACTGGATAGGACACAAAACTCAGACACACTCTGTCCCCCGCCCCCAACCCATGATTATAAATTGGATCTCAGAAACATGATTCTGTCAGAAAGGCAACTCATATTATTATTTGATCAGTGATTTACCCATGTAATAATTCCATAAGTGATATTGAGTCTTTCTGTTTTACACTGCATAGGGTAATGATTTGTTGAGCATTTGCTGTGTGCTGAATGTTACGTCGTATAATCCTCGCAACGTATGTATGAGATGCAGATTACTTTCCCCATTTTACACATGGAGGAACTGAATCTTGGACAGAGCGAGTTAATTTGTTCAGGTGGCAGAGCCAGTGTGTTACCCCAATGCGGTCGGCTCTACTCTCACTTTTTCTTCCTTCCCCCTCCTTCTTTCTTCTCCATGTTATTATATAAACCTTTATAGAGCCCCTGCTATGTATGAGTCACACATCGTAGGGCCCCTCCAGGGTGGATCCGGAAGCCCCACGTCTTCTCATTCTATCCTGTATCTGCATCAACCTGAGACATACAGATGTGCGAGCCATTTCCCATTTTCGATATCTCCAGCCCAAATCTTCTCTCTGAGATGCTGCCAGTCCGGCTTACACCTGTAAGTCTCAAGGACAGCTAACACTCAATGTCTTCAGAGCTTAATTCTTGGTGTGTCACTCCTGTCCTAAACCTGATGCTTTTTAGAGATATTACCCCATTCTTCAGCTGTACAAGCCAGAAATGGCACTCATTCCACACCTCTGTCTCCCTCACCCAACTCTTCCCAACACTTCCCAGTTCCCTCCGTGTGTCCAGCACCCTGGTCTCCCCGCCTCGTCTCTGGCCTGGACCACCTCACTGCACCCCAATGGTACTTCCCACTCCTGCTCCTCCCCAATCCATTCTCTACCCGTCAGCCAGCGTGAGATTTCTCTAAGTGCTCATCCGCTCATGTGGCCCCACCCTGATGCCACGGATCTTACAATAGAGACCAACAAGTTACCATGGTTCCAAGCATCTTTAAGTATCCCATCCCACAATTCTCTGTCCTCTCACCCCTGTACTTCGGCCACCATGATCTTCCATCAGTTCCTTAAATGAGCCCCCTTCACCCGGATGCAAGGCCAGGACACGTGCTGTTTCCTTTGCCAGAAAAGCCACCTCCACCCCAGAGTATACCAACATAATCTCCGTGTTTCCTCCATATCTCCCTTCCTACAGAAGCCTTTCTTAATCTCCCATACCAGGTCAGGTCAGTAAATGTCACTCAGAGCCCCTTACCTCCTTTGGGGCTTATGCACTTACCTGTGTTTGGCTAACATCAGTTCTCTTGGCTAGGAGATAAATCCATGAGAACAAAGATCATGTCTATTTACCGTTACACCTTCCTAGGCCTCACGCATAGCCCAGCACAGAGTGGGAGACACAAAGTGAATATTTGAACAAATACGCTGTGACAACGCATCGTAAGATTACGACATAATTAAACAAACTGACTTGTGTTCCAGTTAATAGTGGGGGAAGAAACAGAATCTACAGTGCAGGGATTCTCAAATTTTAGTGATGATCAGAATCCAGTGCTGGGTCACAGCTCCAGAGTTTCTGCTTCAGCAGGTGTGGGCGTGACAAAAATGTGCATTTCCGGTGAGTTTCCTGGAGATGCTGATGCTGCCGGTCGCGGATGAGTCTGAGAACTTAGGACTGGCCCATATACATTTTTGGAAGACAGTTCTTACATCCGTGTGTCCCAAAGGTTTTGGAGAAAGCACCTCTTCTTCATTCACTGCCAGGCACAGCCTTGGATGCTACGGGAGGTGGACACGTTTGCTCTTTCCTGAGTCATGTCTAGACCTGGGAGAAGCTTCCATATTTCAACAGCCCTGCCTAGCCTTGCTCAGGGGATTCAATTTCCAGCAGGGAATTGCTTGCTAGCCAGGCTCTCCTGATCCTCAACAGGGACAAGTGCCTGCAACTGAACGTAAAATGGGGAGGGAGGCTGGGGAGGCTTAGGTTTCAAACATCTTTCACTGAGGAATTAGTTTTAAAGAGACACACAACACTAAAGCACGAACGGAGTCCAGACACTGTCATTCACAGTGTGCTTACCCTCTGAGGCTGGCCCCACGCCAGCCTGGAGCCAGGTGCCTCCCTTGGATCTGATTCAAGTGCCCCGCGGCCACCTACGGAGCACTCGGGGAGGATCGCGAAAGCCTCTCACCTCCATCCAGCCTGCGTGATGACTCCTTCAGGTCCCCGGAAAGGACGGCCTTCCGGCTGATCTGGGTGGGCCCAGCGGCTCAGCTTACCCCTCCCGTCATTCATGCGGCCCCGGGGAGCAAGGGCAGGACCTCCGAGGACTGCTGCACCACAGCCTGGGCTTGGGGCTCCTCTCAGAGGGGGATTGTGTACACATGATTACAGTGTTTATAGCTTATTATCCCAGGCCTAGTAGCTGCACAAAGAAACAGGAGGGCCTGACAATCAGAGCCGAGATACGGGGTTTAATATGACACAAAACCAATAGTAAGGCTTTGGCGGGAAGTGGGGTGGAGTGGGAGAAGATCCACTGTATGCGGCAAGGGGCACGTGTGACACGTCCTGCAAGCAGAGGAGCTCACTGGTTTGAAGCTGGGACCACACAGTGATGCTCAGGTGCAATTCAGAAGGCTGGCAGGTGACATGCTACTTGCCCAACAGGCACGTGTTAGAGTACATGCATGTCCAAATTGAAGGCAGAGGATTTTTGTGTGTTCTATGAGTTATTTGAAAGCACCCAGCGTGGCGGTCGTGAGAATGCCTCAGAAGCTCGCTGCTGCAGAGAGGGGGACTGACCCCAGGGCCCAGCAGCCGTGCGCTGGGTGCCACTGTTGCATTTGTGCCGAGGGCACACTTCCGGGGGGCTGCTTCTGACCACTGAGTGTGCACAGCAGCACTACTGAGGCAGGCCCATGCCTAGGAGATATGGGACTCCTCTGACGGCTGACGTTGGCTCAGGCCTCTCCAGTGGCCCTCTGGAACATTCCTTATACCACATGGAAGTCTAAGATGCTTCTACCTAACTATCCTTCCTTCTCTCCTTCACTTGGGGTCGGCCACACAAGTCTGAGGGGTTTCCCAGCCTTTTGGGCTCCTCCCCACCTCTTCTCACAGGCATTCCCCTAAGATCCTTCCACCTTTATACCTTCTCAGAAGACCCTGGTGACGTTGGAGGGTGCAGAATATTCCTGACCTGTGTGAAAAAATAGAAACATTTACTGAAGAGGGAGGGACTGAGATTCTAAGAGAGGGAGCTGTTTCTTTGTCAGGTGGTTCAGGCTCTCATCGTCCACATCACCTGCCAGGCCTCTCTCACTGATCCCTGCCATCTGTTAAGTTGATGCGGGACAGAGGAGAGAACCGGGGAAGAGGTGAGGGTCAGTGACCTTGGGAGTTTAGTGGCAGCCAGGAGGAACGTGGGAAAGCAAAAGTTTGGGAAGTCACTCCAGGTCTGGCAAGGCCACTAGACTTCCAATAGTGTAAGGGATTCAGGGGTCACAAGCATTGCGTCCACATTTAGGGACAGGGTGAACTGAGCTTACGTAAAGATGGAGTAAAAGAGGTTTGAAAGGACTGTAAGCTGTGTTCTGTCTTAGAGTTTGTCAGTTGCTGTTTATACTCCCTGTCTCACAGGGCTGTTGTGTCAAGGCAGTGAAATGGCTACACAAAGTTAACACATGCCAATGGTTAGCATCTGATGCTACTTTTCCACACACTGTTTCCTCCCTTTTTTTTTTTTTTTTTTTTTTTTTTTTTTTTTTTTTTTTTTTTTTTTTTTTTTTTTTTTTTTTTTTTTTTTTTTTTTTTTGCTTTTTGGTATGTGGGTAGCTCCCTGGCCGGGAATCGAACCCAGGCCGCAGCACTGACAGCGCCAGCGCCGAAGCCTTAAGCCACTACACCACCAGGGAACTCCCTGTTTCCTCCCTTTGCCTGTATGAAATGGTTTATTCCCTTGTCTTTACATGGCGTTCCATCCACTTGATAGTTATGTCTTTGTTTTGTTTGGGTTTTTTTTTTTTTGCTAACTTTTTATCCTCCTAAATTTCCTCCTCTCTCCAGCACATGCCCTGAGTTTTGCTTCTTTCAATTCCTTTCCCCTATAATTTAAGCATATAAATGCCATCTTCTGACACCCAGGGACAGCCCATGTGAATTATGAAGGTCCTTTTGGTGAACTCTGAAAGTTCAGATGAATTCCAAACACTGCCCATCCCCAGCAAGTCTTGTCTGGTCAAGCTTTCTGGGGTGGCTGCAGACATCTGCTGGTGACTCCAGGAGTGCCCGGGTTTTCTCCCCCGGTCCTAAGACTTCCCGGAAACCTGACACACCATGGGCATGACTGGGAGTGGGCTGTACCCACTGGTCCAGTGCATCACGCTACCCAGTCAGGGATGGGGATGTGGACCTTACATGTGTACCTGGAGAACAGCAGACCTAATTTCAGATTCTACCACTGCCACTTACCCAAATTGTGTCAGTGGTAATTACTCAAAACTTCTCTGTGCATTCTACATTCTTACTTTGCAGATGAGTGGACTGTTGTGCAGAGCACTTTGATGCTTAAGGTGCTGGGCTGAGTACCAAGTAAGCAATCAAGGAGTGGGAGTAACTTTTAGCGTTGTTGTGTTGTTACTACTATCCATTTCTCAGTCCACCTCGGGTCTCTCCCTGCCACACTGGAACTTTCTGAGACATATGCGTTTGTGCTTCTCTTTTCCTACTTCAACATTACTAACTAACCCTGTGATATTCTTCAGATGTAAAAATGAATTCAAAGTTGCAGCTCTTGGGAAAGGGTGCAGTCTTGTGAATCTCATGATTTGTGGGTGCTGTCACTAGGTTTGCAAGTGACAGCACCTGTGAAATTTAAAGTAGAAGAACAGGTATTTATGCAACATGTATTCATTGCACACTTACCTTTTGCACAGTATGAAGCAGACAACACTTGAACTTCAAACTCTCACTCTTTGGACTGCCCTGCTGTGTGTGCAAACCGGTAAAGAGGAAGAATGAAGGAAAACTGGCTCTGCCTCCCTGGCTCTGTGACCTTGGCCTGTGACCTCACCTGTCCATGAGCCCCAGCTTGCTTATCTATGTGAGGGGATCTGTAATAACTCCCTCATAGTGTTGTTGGAGAGTTGAATGAGGGCTCCTACCAAACATGCTCTAGCACAGTGTTTGTCCCAGAGTGACTCAAGGGGTACTAGTCTCCACCTCCCCTCCCCATTACAGGGGCAATGTCCACATGTCCCTATTGCTGCCATTGTCTGTGATAGATCAGCTGTCACCCCCAAGGGAGCTTCCAAATTTTTGCCGAGGGTGTTGTTACACTCCTTTGATGGATTATATCCCAGCCATTAACAATGATGGTACCAGAAATTTTAATACCTGTGACATAATCCATGTAATAATACAGGTTAAATGAAGCAGCACACATAAGTATACAGAGGATGCCGAAAAAAGTGTACACATTTTAAGAAAGGAAAAAACTGTATTAAAATTGTAGCACTCAATATGTACTAGTAAGATGAATAGAAGTCACGTTTGACTTCTGCAATTATAAGAGGTGCTCACAGTGGTGACCATCAGCGTCCAGACACTTCTGATTACGGCGAATTACTGCTTGAGCGACATTGACCAAAGTGTCCACCTGTATCACTGTGCATGCCGTTTCCATTTCTTCCCAAAGTACTGCCAGTGTAGCCGGTTTTCTACCATACACCACATCCTTTAAGGTCCCCCATAGGTAGAAGTCAAGGGGTGTTAAGTCAGGAGACTGTGGAGGAAACTCAAAAACAGCGTTCTCGAATTTCAAATACCACTTTGGAATGGTCTTAAGCTCCTCGAACACCCGTGCTTCCACCACTGTCCTGCCTGCCGCATGGTGACACTAGCATTCATTTATTTGCCATCTTTTGAGCGAACATCATACTACACATTGGTACCAGAATGCAATTCAACTTCAAAAAGTAATACATACATAACAACTCTTAAAATGTGTACACATCTGTTGGCACACCCATTATACAATGCTATCTCATCTACATGAAACAGTGCTTACAGAAAGGAGATACCGTGGTGTCTGTGGTCATCTCTGAGGGGTGGATGGTGAGTTCTTCTTCTTCTCTCATTATGCTTTTCTTTATTTTTCAATGTTTTCAAAAAGAGCGTTCTTGGTTTTGTCATCATAAAAAATAAATACCCATTACTATTTTTAAATTATATAATACCTGCAAGCCTTCCATGTTACACTTACCTGTCAGCTCTATAGTGTGTGTGGCAATTGATCTACGTTTTCTTTTTTTTTTTGGGCGGGGGGGGGAGAGTTTTCTTTTTTACTACATTCTCTGTATGTGCTTTTAAACCACATGTGTCCCATAATTAATGCAGGGCATTCAAAGCCGTGTGTCTGTGAGACATCTTCCCTATACTGTACACTTAATTCATCGGACAAAGCAATATTTAGGCAATTCTGAAGGCGTGGGCGTGTTTTTCGGCCTGAGGGAGCGTGGGGTGGGGGTGGGGCCCAATTGTAATGATTTTCCTCAGTGTCATTTAGCAGCTTTCCAGGGCTTTTTCATTACAGCAGCACTGGGCCTTTTGAGGTACCTGCTTTCTAATCAGCCTGGCTGCCTTCCAGTCAGCCCTAGCGGAAACTCGCGAGGCACTGGGTTTAATTGGGGCCACCCACCATGGAAGCGCTTCCCCCCTTTGTCCAGAGAGATGGAAGCTCTTAATGTAATGCACATAAAAACGTCCAGCGCTGCAGGGCAGGCACAAGCCGCTCTGATGTCCCGAGGCTGTTATTATGTCCCAGTTCAATGTCAGCTTCTCAGAGAGACTCCATCCAATCACGGGGGAGCTAGAACTTCACAGAGCGAGAGCAATATAAAGTATTAGGTTGCAGCCTGGACACAACCCCTGATGTTTGGAACCTCTCTAAATAGATCCCAGACTACTTTGAAAATTAAAAAAAAAAAATAATACCCCCTCCCATCCCTTTTACTGTTATCCCTCTGGCACCTTGGATTCCTTACATTAATGCCTCACAAAAGCTGTTTGAGTTCCAGTAATTGTTTTTAAATGCTCTGCCTCTTGACATTGTGCCCTGCAGCCTCATGGAAACACCAGCCTCCAGTGCGGTGGGGCCGAGCTGCTTCTGGAAGCCCCCGGCCGGCCCACATAAGGGGCGCAGGCTCCCTGCAGCCCTCTCAGGGGGGTGGAGATTGTGTGACTGAGGAGACCCGCGTCTAGAAGGCCAGAGTGCAGCTGCGTTTGGGGCGATGCAGATAAATGGAGGGTGCTGCAACCTCTTAGCATGCTTAAAATTGGAAACGTTTCCTTCGGGTGTGGCTGTGGCATCCACAAACCCCCGAGGGCCTCTGCTTCCCAGGGTAAGACGGGCAGGTATCCTGGAAGGAAGGGGCATAGCTGCCCTGCCTGGCCCCCACCACGGAGGGCGGAGGGATGAAGGGGTCGGGCCGCGGGGAGAGAGAGGGAGAGAACAAGGCCACCACTCCCCCAGTGCTTAGTCTTGCACCTAACAAGGTGATCGTGATGATGCCTTTCAGTGCCCCCTGCGTCCCTGTGACACAGTGCTGTTACTCACACCATCTCGGAGGTGGGGAGATGGAGAGCAAGAGACTAAGTTCGCCTAGTCGTGTCCAAGTGCTGTGTGACTGTCGGACTTCGTCACCTGCGACCTTGACCCGATGCAGGTCCCGGGGCAGCGGGTCCGGGGCAGTGCCTGAGACTGGGCATGGCTCATGAACTCCCAGGGGAGGTGGCTGCCACCAGTTTGGGGGCTGCCTGTGGGGCGGTGGAGGGGCGTGCAGCCGAGCTGGGGCACGAGGGCACGCGGAAGGCAAACGCCAGCAACTGGGGCCGGCTCCTGCGCGGTGTGCGGCCTGTCCCTCTTCCGTGGTGGCAGGGGTTCCTCACGGGAGGCAGCAGGAATTGGGGTCCATCGCTGGGGCTGGCTGAGAGGTGACAGAAAAGGTGCCTGTCTCAGCAGTCTGGATCGGTCTCCTTCCGGGCCACGAGGTTTCCGACTCGACCTATTTGTGAGCGGCTCCGGGTGAGCCCCATTGTCGGGACTGGGGACAGAGGCCACAGTGGTTGGGTGGGGTGGTGGCCTGCCTTGTACTTGTCCCCATTCTGACAGAGGCCACAGGGAATGGTAGGTGGCTGTGGGACCCAGAGGAGGTGTGCTTCCCTCAGCAGCGTGGTCAGGGAGGTCTGTCCTGGATGAGGAGCCCCCTTTTCCACCCTTAAAGGGGTGACAAGTTGGGGGCCCCTGGGTGAAGGCAGTCAAGATGAGAAGGAGAAGAACAGATCTTGAGGTTCCGTGATCAGCTGACCCTCCTCTGCCCCCCTCCACGTGCTGGGGAGACCCCCCAGCTTCCCGTCTTGGGATTCTGGGCAGATGGAGGCAGATGGAGGTCGTGGGTGGTTTATGCCTTCTTGAGCTTAAGGCCCTCTGATGCATCCTGCTAAAAATGCCCTGTACATGGTTGGAAACGGGCTTCTAGAGCCGAGGGCAGAGATGCGGCTGGATTAGCCGATCTGGGAGCGGGTGGCAAAGCAGATGGGATCTGAATGGAGCTCTTTCATGAGAAAAGATGAGGGACGAGGATGGAAGTCTGGGGAGCACACGTGTGTAAGGGACATAAAAAGGGCAGGGGGGATTAATAGGAGAAAATTAAACAAGACGAGGGGAAAGGACGAAGCAGGCGGGGGTTTTAAGGAGGAGGCAGTGACGGTTAGTTTCAAAGGCTACAACTATGTAAAGATAAACACTGCCAAAGGCTCTCCGTAAGACATTCTTCATGGTTTTCTCCGAGTGAGAGGAGTAGGGTCCACCTCTTCACATTTAACTGGATTTACGAGTATTTTTAAATAGGTTTATTGTCCTTTCAGGATTATGAAGTTACTCTTTGGTGTCTGGCCTTGGCGGGGACAGTTTCAGGGGCAGAAAGCACGCACTTTCCCCTGCGCTGCCCAGCCTTTTCCTAGAGCACCCTGAGAGTGTGCGCATGCGTGGGCCGATGCTGGGTCAAGGCCGGGGAATGATGAGCTTGGTAGTTCAGAAACAGCCGTGCAATACCTAGCGGTGAGGGGAGGGGAGGAATCTCTGCTCCTGTCAGTCACCCAATCCAAGACAAGAAAAGGCCTAATAGGCCCCCGCGGGGCACTGTGATGGCCGGGTCCTGTCTGCGCGTGAGTTGAAGTGAAATCCAGTTGGTCCTAGTCCTCTAATTCCCATCCCCAGGAGGTATCATTAGCCCTAAGGGGTTACTGTTGTCCTCATTTGCATCGCTTCCAACTTTGGGCCACTTTTGTGTGCCGGGGAGGGAGCAACGTTTCTTAGTGCACACCCAGGTGCTTGGTCCGGGTGCTGTGGCCCGGAAGCTGGATGGGGACATTGGCGTCCAGCCTGGGGATTGAGTGAAAGCACACGCAGATGGCGTTCAACGCTAAGCAACAGCCCCCGGTCTCAGGAAGCGGCACGGCCATAGGAATAAGGGTCAAGGACGTTCCTGAAAGGACAGAACAACTATTGTGGATCGAACACTGGTGGCTCTAGGTTCTGCGTCAGACCTCTTACATATGATACGCTTCATCCCACCCCCAGTGGGAACGAACATATGTGAAGTTATGATAATTCTCCTCATGTGAGAGGTGAGCACATTAAGACTTCATGTTCAAGGTTACAGAAAAAGGACTGGGATTACTTCACTGCAAGTGATAGAAACCCAGTCCAGACTATTTTAAAGGGGAGAAGAGAGTTAGAGAGAGGATTCTCGGCTTAAATGGTAGTGATTTCAAGGATTAAAGGAGAAGGCACACGAATCATGACTTCAGATGGGAGCCCGTTTATTGGCCTCTCTTTCCCACCTTTCGATGTATTTCCTTAACGCAGCCTAGGACAGCTGCTGCCAACTCCAGGCTTTAATCATATACGATGACAACCTCCGCTGAAGGATGGGTTCGTGCTTCCAAACTGTGTAGGTCAACACCAGTGAATGATTCCATGGTTCTAATAGGCCACACCTGAGTCCAGATGACACCTCTTGGGCCAATAATTTTTGCCAAAAAGTATACGTTCGAGCAGGTCTGTACCATGGATCAAACCAGAAAAAGGGAGCTGGAAATGTTTAGAAGGTAAATTACCCTCTCCTACCTCCAAATCTAATGAAACAAAAGCAAATACCGCTCTCGTTGCTAATAGCAAGGATTCACCCCCAGGCCTGTCCTTGATTCTGGCTATTATACTGTGCTTTCTCTGTGAATTCGAAATGAGTCCGAGGTTTCCCAGAAGCTTTAAGTCAGTGGTGTTCAACCTTTTGGCTTCCCTGGGCCACATTGGAAGAATTGTGTTCAGCCACACATAAATACACTAACAGTAACGATAGCTGATGAGCTAAAAATAAAAGTGTGGGGGAGGGGTTGCAAAAATAATCTCATAATGTGTTAAGAATCTGTATTGGGCTGCGTTCAAAGCCGTCCTGGGCCGCCGGTTGGACAGGCCTACTTTACATCCCCTTGACGAGGAAGGAGTTCTGGCATTCAGGTGGTGGCGAGAGTACCGAGGACCACAATTGCTGGTTTGTAATAGATTTAGTTACATTAGGAAATACCCAGGTGTTGGTTAAAAGACAGATGTCTGGGCCTCGTCCCAGACCCCACGTGATGGGGATATTCGCAGGGATGCCCAGGAACATGGTTCCAGCAATTCCCCAGGTGACTGTGATTAGCAGTAGTGCCCAGTCCCGGGCGTCCCGGGGTGGGGAGGACTGGCTGGTGTTCAGATGCGAGTTCGGGGTGGGTGGGGGATCACTGGGGCCCGTGTCTCAGCCGCGTGTGATGCTATTATGAGGGTGGAGCACAAGAAGACTTCGTGTGAACAGACGTCCCTTCCTTTCCTTAGGCAGCCGATGTGCTCCAGAGCTTTTGCAAGGCCCGTCTTCCAGGGCGCAGGGAGCTCAGCGCTGGTCCTTGGGTTCCTTTGTGGAAATGAATACTCACTCTGGTTCCCATGCTGCCACTAGCCTCAGGCAAACAAGTGGCTTTTAGCAGTGTGGCTTGGGAGAGCACTGCCAAGAGAACAGGGAAGCAGCCTGTGACGCTGAGCAGGGCAGAGGAGGCCTCGACCTACAGACACGTCCGAAGAGGGAGCCTCGTCACACAGGTGAGTCAGACACATACAGGTCGCAGCAGGACGGCAACCACATCAGTGTCCTAAGAAAGTGCAATGAAGGACAGAATGTGACTCCAGGACGGAGAACAGCGGCTAGTCCCCAAACTGTGTATGATGACAACCTGTTGACACAGCTAGTTGTTAGGCTAAGAGGTTCTGCTTCCTGTACGGTCAGTGACAAGCAGAAAACAGTGGCTGCGTGTCACGTGGGTGAGTGTGGCCCCATTCTGTGTGATGAAGCAGCTTATCTTTCTGGATGGTTAGCTCTAAAGAAGATAGAAAAGGTCCCGACCTGCTGTTCTATCGTCTTCCACCCCTTCCTTCCTTCCCCCTCCCCACTGTTGGGTTTTTTTATTTTTAATTTTTATTAAATTTGTTGTGGTGACATTGGTTACTAAAATCACATAGTTTTCAAGTGTACGTTTCTATAACACATCATCCCTATACGGCAGCACGTGCTCACC
>PVJL010010063.1:0-52172 GCA_004026885.1 Lyroderma lyra | reverse complement strand
TAAGACCTGCAACAATAAACTGTATAGAAGAAGACATTGGTACTAAACTTATAGACCTAGGACTCAAGGAAGACTTCATGAACCTGTCCTCAAAGGCAAGGGAAGTAAAAGCAAAAATAAATGAATGGGACTATATCAAACTAAAAAGCTTCTGCACAGCAAAAGAAACCATCAACAAGGCAAAGAGACAGCCAACTTAATGGGAGAAAATATTTCCCAATAACGCATCAGATAAGGGTCTAATATCTAAAATATATAAAGAACTAATAAGACTTAACAAAAAAAAACAAACAACCCAATTAAAAAGTGGGCAGAAGAACTAAACAGACACTTCTCCCATGAAGAAATACAAATGGCCAGCAGACATATGAAAAAATGCTCATCCTCATTAGCTATCAGGGAAATGCAAATCAAAACCACAATGAGATACCACCTCACACCTGTGAGAATGGCTATTATCAACAAAACAAGGAATAACAAATGCTGGAGAGAATGTGGAGAAAAAGGAACTCTGGTACACTGCTGGTGGGAGTGCAAAATGGTACAACCACTGTGGAAGGCAGTGTGGAGGGTCCTCAGAAAATTGGGAATGGAGCTACCATTTGACCCAGCAATCCCCCTTCTGGGGATCTCCCCAAAGAACTTGAAAACCTTTGGCCGCAAAGACTTAATTTAAATGTTAAAGGAGTGTAAGGAAAGGGCAAGGTTGAGTCTATTGTGTGTATGTATGTATTTAAAGGAAGGAAGCTGAGACCTGGGAAAGCTTCATTGAAAAAGTAAACATTTGAACCAAACCAGGAACAGCCAGCCATAGAGCAGAAATGTCATGCAAATTCTAGATAATGAATAAATATTTTATTAAAATTTCTAGTTGAAAACTTAAAATTACTATCGATGATGTATATGTATTCCATGTGCAGTTTTAAGAATAGAAATTTTGGAAATAAATAAAAAGTATTAGATAAGCAATGCTTAAAAGACAAGAAAACTTAGTGAAATATTCTCTCAAATTTCATCCTTTCATTCATACGAGGTCAGACAATTAATTTTGTGAACTCATTCTAGAAAAAGTGTTACATACCTCATTGCTGAATATCACTATGGTCACCTTCAAAGCATTCCCCTTGGGAAGATATGCACTGATGCCAGTGCCTAGTTTACACTTCAAAACAATTTCGAAACTCTTTTTCTGGAATGACCATCACAGTTGTCATTGTATCCAAAATCTGACAAGTTTGCAACTTAATTGTCAGATTTGGGATACAATGAAATCTACTTGTCAGATTTTGAATGTAATGACTGCTCTGATGGCCATTCCAGAAAAAGAGTTCCAAAATTGCTTTGAAGAATGAACTAATCGCTGGCATCGATGCATTGTTTCCCAAGGGGAGTGCTTTGAAGGTGACCATAGTGATATTCAGCAATGAGGTATGTTGCAATTTTTCTAGGATGAGTTTGTGAAATTAGTTATCCAAACTCATATATCTGAGTGTAGCTACCATCCAGGAGGCATGTATATCAAGCTCATGGCAGAGTGGAATGCTGCATCCAGAATTTTTTTTATTGCACCTTCAGAGAATTTAAAAGTAAAAGTATATAGGCTGAGTGTTCTTACAGAAACCACTTTAACTCTTCCATGGTTGACTTATCATTCAAGGTTATGAGAAAGTATAGAAAAAAATGGCATGGAAATAAAATATACAAAAATAGTAACTTCAAAACAGCCAATGATTGTATTCATATAGACATGGCTCTTGTGTTAGCATTTTAAAAAGTCAATTATGTTTCTTTCTCCAAATGTGTCCTGTGACCTCAAACTTAAATCAGTAGCAATTCCTAATTTCCCTAGGGTGGCAGCATGAATACAGTGTTTTCTATGACACTGGATTTTTTTCAATTACACTTATATCTCCAGCAGAGCATACAAGGATTTAATGTTGTCATTGACAATAAGTGATATGGAAAGCAAATGTTATGTACATCATTGCTAAACCTCAGAAAGATTTCCACTCCCAGATGTCCTTGTTTACTACTTCTCTGGCAAATTAAATAAAGAAATGAAAATGCCTCATAAAGTACTGAAACACTTTACAAAAACAGCTTCATGTCATCTTTCTTTTGCAGAAAGGCTTACTTTCCTTCTTAGACCATGCTCATGGCGATCTCCTTCCTTGTTGTATACATTAAGGTAATGATCCCTGAATTTTCTGATTTCCCCCAGGCTTTGATTATCTCATGCAACAACCTATTTCACAATGCTTGTTTAAAATTACTCATTCATTCATTTATACAACAAATATTTACTAGCTCCTACTAGGTGTTTGATATTGTTCTAGGGACTGGAGATATAGTGGAGAATAAGACAAGTAAGAAACCTCACCTCATGGGACCTGCATTCTATTAGGAGACACTAAAGAATCATATAAATGATCATTTAACAAATACTCCAAAGGAGAAGTATAGCATATTGAGAGTTTATAACAGGGTGGTAGGAGGTATTGACCAGGTAAGGCTTCTCCAAGAAAATTATATTTATGGTAAGATCAGAAGAATGTCAGAGTTAGCTCCATAAAGAAAGGTGGGAAAAATTGTCCCAGGCAGAGAAATAACGTGTTGATATCCTTGAGAAAGGAGAAATTTTTATAGTCCTGAAATTTTAAAAATCCAGTTGAGCTGGACCTCAGAGTGAAGAATAGAATTCAGAGAGAAGAGATAGGGGAAGATTGTGCATAGTCATAGCAAAGAGTTTAGATTTGACAATGTACACTAGGCACTCCTAGAATTAGATGAATTAAAGACAATTGTACTAACTTGCCAGAACTCTGTACAACTGTATTTGAAAATAAATGCACATCAAAATAAAAATGACTCAATGACTCATATCATCAAAATGTGTATATTTTATATTGACATACTATTGAGTTTATTGATTGCAATATATTATACTACATGATTTTATACTTATATTTTCCTATAATTAGTTATTTTAATACAGGATATCAAGTTTAAGGTACTAAATATCATGTACTATGCTTGTTTCTTGAATTTTAATACACTGTAGAAAGTATCTGGCATCACATTAAATATGTTCTTACAGATATTTGGAGTTTCTATTTACTTTGGTTTTATTTTAAATAAACCTGCCTTCACAATGACTGGTGAGTTAGTGCCAATCTAATTTCTTCATTTGGCAGATAAATCAACTGAGGACTATGAATAAAAGCATGTTTCTATATCATAACATCTCTGTATGCCAAAGGCCTATTTCAATTTTATGAATCAAAGGTTCAAGGTAATCTTTTTACCTAATTTTCTCTGAACAGTGTGTGTGTGTGTGTGTGTGTGTGTGTGTGTGTGTGTGTGTGTAAGATAAATAGATATATATAGAGAGAGAGAATGAATATCCAAATAGACATATACATATTGCTGTTTTCTATCACCAAGGATACTACTTGCAGTGAAAACTGGTGATGGCACAGCACAACAAAATAGATGCAAAACCAAGAATGTTTTTCCCCACAGAATATACATGTAAACTGATTTGTGAGTTAAAATGTTTGGCCAACTTTTGACATAAAGACATTTCACGAAAGTAGTATGTAATGAAGAGAGGATATAAAAAGAGTATATCTATTGCTACCCACTAGTGTGTGGCTTGGGCAAGCCACTTAAATGTTCTGAGACTAAGTTTTCTTATTCATAAAATGAGTATAATAATGAACTCATAAAATTGAAGTGAAGATCCAACTATATAATACTCTTATAAACATATTTATTAAACATTTTATTTAACTATTACTGTATTTTGCCATGAATGAGGTCTGGCAGTTAAGTTTGTGAACTCCTCCTACAAAAAATGCTATATACCTCATTGCTGAATATCACTGCAGTCACCTTCAAAGTACTCCCCTTGGGAAGCTATGCTTTGGTGCTAGCACCTAGTCCATCCTTCAAAGCAATTTTGGAACTCTTTTTCTGGAATGGCCATCACAGTTGTCATCTTATGACACTTGATGTCCTGAATATCATCATTGCCTTACTTTCAACATTTCCTTTAACTTCAAGTAAATAAAAAAGTCATTAGGGACTAGATCAGGTGAGTAGGAAGAATATTCTAACACAGTTATTTGTGCACTGGCTATAAACTTCCTCAAAGACAGTTCAGTGTGAGCTGGTGCATTGTCATGATGCAAGAGCAATGAGGTGCTGGCAAAAAGTTCAGGTCATTTTTATCTAACTTTTTCACAGAGCCTTTTCAGAAATTCCAAATAGTAAACTTGGTTGATTGTTTGTCCAGGTGATACATATTCATAATGTACAGTCCCTCTGATATCAAAGAAAGTTAGCAACATTGTTTTGACTCTTCATTTTCACTGATGAAACTTTTCTGGTCCAGAAGAATTGGCTGACCTCCATTATGCACTTTGCCACTTTGTTTAAGGGTTGTATTGGTACATTCATGTTTCACCACTAGGAATAACACGGCCCAAAACATCCTCTTGCCTATCCAAAAGGTCATGGAAAACTTTGACTCTCCTTTGCTTTTTTTCATCAGTGAGCTCCTTCAAGACCATTTTTGCACACACCTTTCTAATGCCAAGATTTTTTAGTTAAGGTTTTCCTAACTGCTTCTCTATTGATATTTACTTGGTTTTGCTATTCTTCTTACTGTCACCTGATGATTTTGAAGCACAAGTCGAAGATTTTTTGCAATGTTTTCATGAATGCTGCTCATTATTGGCCATCCTGAACTCCCTTCATCAGTGACGCTTTCTCTCCCCTCAGAAAAACATTTAATCCATTCATACACTGCCATTTTCTCCAAGGCATTATCCTAATAAACTTGGACTAACATGTCCCTGATTTCACTTTGCAATGTTTGTTTGATGCTCTAATTCAAGCTCCAACATTCTCACTATGGCACACAAAATAACACAACAACAATAATGAATGCCACTCAGCAAGACACTGCAACACATCAACACGAACATGGCTGAGACACACAGATATGTCAAAGTTATGAAACCTTACCAAGTTGTTTGTACAGTTCTGCAAACATAAGTGCACAGTGGCAACTTTCCAAACTTAATTGTCAGACTTCATATAATGCACACTTTTTTTGCCTAAAATTGTGAGGGAAAAATAAGGATCTGCATTATATATGGGTAGTACTAATTCCATGTCTATATAAATTCTTTAAATTCTTTTCTTTACACCTATGAGTTGAAAGTGTAACTCTATAAAATAAAAATGATATCCATATGCAAAATAATACCCTGGAATATGATAATCAAATTTTATTGTTTTTATATAAAAATTATACATAAAATTCCTTGCATCTTGTGTTTTATAATTATTTGTGACATAAAATTTCTTGTACCATTCTATGCTAAAAGTAAATGCTAAAATTCCTTTATAATACATAAAACAAGTACCTAAATATAAACAAATAAATATTTGAATTAAAAATTAAAACAAAAAAGAATTTTTCCCTGAATGTTTAGCCCAAAAATGTTGGTGCACATTATACATGAGAGCACATTATACATGATGAAATATTGTAACTGTAATCAAATATTAACTGTAATTAACTATTAGTAAATTTCTAGTAAAGTATCAAAGAAAGTACTTTCAAATTGCACATACTATTTTTTTCAATAAAGAATTTTGATGTACTAACCTTGCAGTGACTACCTTGTTCACACATAGATTTTAAATTGAACCTGCATATGACTTAATTTCACTGCTACTTAAATTCTTTCAGCCCATAGTAAAGCAGGACTTTCATTTAGTAAATGAAAGGCATATAATACTAATACATAAACAAACAGCAAAATTACATGCCAATGTTATAAATATTGATTAAAAATTTTTAATTATGTTAGTAAGCAGATTCCAATTACATATTAAAAATAAAAGGATATGTAATCATATGGAACTTATTCCAGAAAGGCAGGAATGGTTTAATATTAGAAAATTCATTATTCACCTGTTTAATAAATATGAGAAAAAATATAATATTTTTTCATAGATGCTAAAAACAGGCTATACAAAATTTAATACCAAGATGTAACATGATATCATATATACAAAATACACGAACATATATCTATATGTTTATATGTGAGGGCTATTTGGAAAAAATTAAATCATAAATGCCTCTGTTTTTCATATTACATGGCTGGATGCTTTCTGGATAGGTCTCATATATACTCATACATGTGGATAAAGAAACATTAGGAACAGTGTCACTGAGTCAAAGAACCAGGGAAGGATTCCCACTAACTCTACTACAATTTCAAGATGAGAGAAAACAATTAAAGACCTAGAATTGGAAAATAAATTTTGCATACAACATAATAGTACATTTGGAAAAAATAAATACATAAATTAAGTTAAATACAAGATTTTTTGCAGGGCATAAAATTAACACACTAAAACATATAAACATACACGTACACATACATACAGAAATTAGTTAAAAGCTACTTAGAAATACAATATTCAAAACCTATATAAGAAAAAATAAACATTCTTGAAAGGCTTGAAAGTAAATTTGAACAAGTGAACAGGAATTTTACACTTGAATGAGGTAACTCAACTTTGTAATGATGTCTCCCTAATTTAATACATTAACTCAATAAATACAATAAATTACTTTTTATAAAGCTAAACTTGTGAATTCTGAAATTCATATGGAAAAATAAATATGTAAGGACCCTGAGAAAAAGAGCAATAGAAGAACAACTAGTACTATCAGATATTAAAACATACTCTAAAGTTTCTATAATAAAGGTGGTGTGGTAGTGGCAAATGAATAGACCTACTGACTAATTTAACTAAATAGAAAGTCCACAGACAAACACAGAAGTTTTGTATATGATAATCATACCACATAACTGAGAAAAAGATAAATGTTTTAACAAATGGCAAGGAACACCTGCAGAGCCATTTGGGAAAAAAAGTAAACTGGATATATCATATGCTAGAATAAATGCCAAATAAAACAGAAATGTAAATGTTAAAAAATTGAAATGACAGAAGTAAAATAAAACATTCCTTTATAACTTGGATCTGGGGAAACTTTTCTAATTATAAGCCTAAATATGGAAGCAATAAAAGCAAAGACTGATGAATTTATCTACATAGGAATGAAAAACTTTGGCATTGCAAAAAGAAAAAAAAAACATTTAAAAATGTAAAAGAGAAATGAAAAACTGGGAGAAAATCCATACAACCTATAAACAAAGGCTGTTTCCCAAGTACATAAAGAGGTTCTAAATGATGAGGAAAGAAAAGGAGAAAAACAAAATATAAAAAATAAATGGTCAAAAGATATAAACATAATTCATAGAGAAAGAATAGCCCTTAACGTATGAAAAAATACTTCACTCACAATAAGAGAATCGCAAATTAAAACTACACTGAAAAGGGGAAGGTCTAAGATGGCATAATAAGTAAATGCTATGCCTACTGCCTCCAAGGATCAGAACAAAATTACAAATCAATTATAGAACAATCAACATCAAGAATCAGCTGTCTATTCTTTTGAACTCAGGAAAAATAAAACATCATCAAGATGCAGTGTAAAAGGAGGTTATTGAAACCTCTCCTGGAAAACATAACAAATTCAACAACTGAATTCCAACATGAGAATACTTTTGTAACTCACAGTCTCAGCTGAGAGACCCACTCATCTCAGGAAAATATCTAAAGGTCAGATAAATGGAAGTGAGTTGTAGAGAAGGGAAGAGGACAAGTGGAGCCATGGATCATGACCTGGAGCCCAGGAGAAGAGGAAGTGAGCTAGTGGCTTGAAAACACAAGCTGAAATGCAGCATGACCCAGGGCAAGTCGGAGTCTGAGAGCTGTCAAGGGCAGAGGTGTGGGTGGCTGAAGCAGTTATGACCCCAGACAATTTAGGGCCCAAACTGAGGATCACTGCACTGCCCTGGACAACTTAGGGCCCCCGCTAAAGCACACAGCACTGAACAAGTTAGGGCCTGAGCAGAAGTGCCCTACAAGGCCTTGGGAAAACTAGGGAACCAGCCAGAGCACACACAGCCCTGGAGAGCTCAAAGCTGGGAGCTGAGGGGCACAACAGTGCTGACTAAGTAACAGGGCAAACCTGGGCAAGCTGGAGATTGAGAGCTGGCAGCCATAGAAATGCTGACCAGAGCAAAACACAATTCTGGGCAAAGAACAGGCTCAGGATAAAAGAGAAAGACAGAGCCACCTCTGCATGCCTGCCTTGGCTGAGTGCACACATCAGGGAGAGCTAGGCTTGTATTACAGCTGAGAACAGCAAACAGGGTTGCAACCTTGGAACACACATCAGTTGTAACCCACACTGCCCTCACCACCAGACAGAAACCATAGACATTACCCTGCTGCTTCGCCTTACTCTCCCTGAAAGTTCACCCTCCCAACTCCACCCAGAGGCTGCAGACAGTTAGCCAAAACCTGGAAACTACCATTATGATGTGCTGCAAACAAGCCTATTCTTTTCCCAACAAACCCTTCCCCCACCCTTCCCACTGAATTCAGCAGCTGGGCTCAGGGAAACTGCAAAACACAAGTGCAGCAGCTTCTGCCTGCACTGGGATTGTAGAGGCATATGATACCATCACCCACCACATCATTCCAAAGAAGAGACACACTGAGACTGAGGTGACTGGGTCAAAGAATTTCCTTCCAGGAAATCTCTTAGTGTGAAAAGAGTAAATAACCAAGGGAAAATATTGTAAGACATTGCAGTGACACCAGCTAGGAAGCAAAAGAAAAATCTTTTTATATCTGCCAAGGGAAAAGTCTGTATGTCCAGGAAAAGAAAACCTCTATCAACAATGAGTACCCTAGGGAACAAAGCTGCTCATAAAGAAATTAAAAAATTTCCAGGAAAGGAACTTAAAGATGTAGAAATATATGAGCTAAATGACATAGAATTTAAGACTGCAGTTCAAAAACACACAAAGAGATAGAAGAAAGGCAACTGTGCACAGAAAAGCAGCTGAATGTTCTCAGAAACAAAATCTGTGAGAAAAAGAAACACTTTAACAAAGAAATTGAAATTATCAAAATGAACCAAGTAGAAATTCTGAAGATAAACAATGCAATAAAAGAGATGAAAAATATAATATTATAGGAAGCAGAGCTGACCAAATGGAGGAAAGACTTAGTGATAGGAAAGATAGAAATATGGAAACATCCCAGAAAAAACATAAGGCAGACCTGACAGTTAAAAGAAATGAAAGATCTCTATGAGAACTACTTGACTCCATTAGAAAGAGCAACATAATAATAGTAGGTATTCAGGAGACAGTAGAGATGAGATGACCACATAGAGTTTGCTCAGACAAATACATAAGAACTTTCCAAATCTATGAAAAGAGCTGGAACTCCAAATTCAATAAGGAAATAGGTAATCTAGCTACCTGAATCCTAGCAGACCTTCTCCAATGCACATTATACTGAAGATGTCAAAGATCAAAGACAAAGAAAGAGTTCTCAAGGCAGCCAGGGGGAAAAAAGTCCATAACTTATAAAGAAAAGCCCATCAGGCTATCATCAGACTTCACAGCAGAATCTTTAGAAGTCAGGAGGGAGTGGAATCAAGTATTCAAAATATTGAAAGAGAGGAATTACCAGCCAAGAATAATCTATCCAGCAAAGTTATCCTTTAGATATAAAAAAGGAGTATAGTCTTTTTCAAACATACCAAAGCTAAAGGAATTCTCCAGCACAAGGCCAGCATTTCAAAAAACAGAAGGAGCTAACTATTTGACCTGAAACAAAAAGTATAAATACATGGGGATGAAATAAGACTACAAAAACATAAAAGTGGTTGAAGTAAAGGTTCAACTTCCAAAAGAGAATAAAGATAAGAATCATGCTTAAGAAAAGGGACAACTGCAAATACCAAATTTTCTTTTACATAAACTTCATGGTAACAACTCAAAAGAAAAATTCAAAACTCAGACACATAAAAGGAAAAAAAAAAGAGGAAACAGAGGAAAAAATCATAAACATCATCAAACCAGTATAACTGACATGAAGAAACAAGCAAAGAAGCAATGGAAACACAGAACTATCAGAATATAAAAACTAAAATAGCTATATTATATCTTCATGTACAATTATCACCCTAACTTAGTGGTTCCCAACATTTTTCCACTTGTGTACCCCTTTTAAACCTATTTCTATAAGTTTTAACTCTTGTTTTTAAAAGAGCTGTTTTAAATACTGACATTTTGTTCAGTGCCTATCTTAATAGAAAATAGTGAAAAATGAGGTAATAAGTTAAATAAGAAAATTTACTACACTAAAAGTACAAACCATAGATTTAATTTTACATACTCATAACAGTTAAATAATGATACTGATGATTAAATAATTAACAAACTTCAAATGTGTTATTAATAATAATATTTATTTGTGTTATCTGAAAAGTCTATGATGATTGTTATGCAGATCACTAGCTGATTGCAACATTGTTAGTGAGATCTTGGAGCTTGCTTTGATGTACTTAGTTTCTTGAGAGCAGACTCAAAAGAGGCAAGGTGCAGTCTTAAATCCAGACTTGCATTCAGCTTGTTGTGGTACCTAATTTTTATGAAGGTATAAGGAGAAAAAGCTCTCTTCACTACATCGGTATTAGTAAATGGCAAGAGGTATTTGAGTGCCTTTTCTCTGAGCTGTTTCTATTCCTTACTGCCATCTATCCAGAAGGTAATAAGATGATTTCTTTTAAAATCAGAATTTACACAAGAATCAGTTGAAAGTTCAATTAACTGCTCTATTTCACTGATAGTTTAGCTTCTTTGAAGAATTCTTCATTGAAGGGATCTGCAATCCAGTTGCTTTCTTTTCCACATTGAGGGAAGTACTTATGACACTTTATGACCTTCCAAGTGACTTACAATATTCTGTTTTATGTTTTGGATTAGGTGCAAGTCATTCTTAGATAAGAAGTTTGTGCAGGGCTTCCAAAACTTCAGGCTAACCTCTTTCAATACACGCTTTCCAGAAGTCCAGTTTTTAAATAATTGACTCAATAACATCATTTATTTTGAATATAGTAATTGAACTATTCTGAAGTCCCAAGCAGAGTTTGTTTATCATAGAAAAATATCTGATAAATATTCAAGACTTTAAGGCCAATCATTGTCCTGAAAATCTAGAGCAAGAGGAAAACCATGATCTTCAAAAAAATACCTAGACTTCATATTTACATTGAATCATACCTGTAAGTACTTTGTCATGAGATAGCCACCTTATTTCTCTATGTAAAAGCAATGTGCTATGTATCTTTTTCATTTCTTCACATAACACTTTAAATAATCTGGAAATTCATGGTTGTGACTTAATAAAATTTACCACTTTTACAGCCTCATCAAGAACATCTTTCAGTTGACTAGGAAGAGGCTTGGATGTAAGACTTTGTTATGATTGCAACAGTGACTCTATGGGACATGGGGAGCTACTTCTTTAGTTGAGCCACTTGGCCTATAAAACAACCTGACATAGGCTTACCTCTGTGAGTGCATAACCACAAAAATTTGACCAACTGATGTCCTTCTAAATAAAATAACCATTGATTGCATTAAAATATCTTTGCTGTGGTACACTGTCGATGGGTCACAAAGCAACAGGTTTTCCTCAATTCCATTTTCTACCAAGTACCTCACAACGATGAGCATCATAGATATATCTGCACTATCTACACTTGCATCAACCTGGGTGGAAAATAATTTACTTTTACTAATTCTATCTACTACTATAGCTTCAACATCATCAGACATTTCCTGAATTCACTGAGATATTGTATTGTTTGAAAAAAAGACAGTATTGATTTTGCAAACATGTTCTTCCTCAAACATACAAAAAAATGGTATCCTTAATATAAGGATATATTAAATCTTCAGCTATGGTGTGGTTTTTACCACATTTAGCTATGTAATAAGCAATATAGTATGAAACCTCAATTGCATTCTCATTGCCTTGCTTTCTTGACATCATGTATGAAGTATGAGTTAGATGCTTTTGTAAGCACCAAAGGTAATGCATTTCTTTGTTGTTATACACAGGATGTTTAGTTTCTAAATGTCGCAGGAGTATGATATCTTACTGAGTTGTTATTCCCTTATTTTTTCCCTCCTTAGCACCAAAACTCTCAGAAAAAAAGGTCTACCTACACCTACTTTCTCATATCACATGATGTTCTTAATACACATCATTCAGGTTTATATTGAACTCTTTAAACTCTTAATCTTCTTTTTCACCAAGTTACCAATGATCTCTAACCTACCTACTTTAATAATCATCTGTAAGTCTCCATCTTTTCTATGAAGAGTATTTAATAAAGTTGACCATTTTTATCCATCTTGAAACATTATTTGCCCATTGTTTTTGTGATACTTCATTTATTTGTTTATAATCCTGTTTTTAATTTTTCTGGTTACATACCTTGGAGTGAAATTGCTGAAAGTGTAAGAAGTCTATGGTTAACTTGTATAGGAATTACCAAACTGTTTTTAGAAGTTGCACCATTTTATGTTCACACCACAAGTGTGTGAGGCTTGCAATGTAAGCATATTTGTTGCCAACATATGTCATTTTTTTGGTATTGCCAAAACTTATCTTTTTTTTCTAGTTGTAGCCTTCCAAGTGGGTGTGAAGTAGTATATCATCATGGTTTTGTATTGCATTACCTTAATGACTAATGACAATGAGAATATTTTCATGTCTTTGTTGGCTATTTTTTATAACTTCATTGGCAAAATGTCTATTCAAGTCTTTTATCTGATTTTTATTTGGGTCATTTGTATTTAGGTTGTTGAGTTGTAAGACTTCTTTCTTTACTCTGGATATGAGGCCTTTATCAAATATTTGATTTTCAAATATTTTCTCTTTCTTTGGGGTGACTTGTTACTTTCTTGGTATTGTTTTGAGGAAGAAATATTTTTTTCTTTTGATATACTTGATTTTACTGTTTTTTTCTTACTTGTGCTTTTGGTGTTGAATCTAAGGATTCATTGCTTAACCAAGATCTATGTTTTTGATCTTCATAACTGACCCCAAAAATTCTAACAAATTCATTCAAAAGACATACTTGTGAAAACTTACTGTGTCCAAGCCTTACTCTTAACTTTGGGGGTAATAATGAACAGGTTAGTGGAGACAGCGATTGCAAGCTAATTTCCATCATGTGAGTTATCTTCTTCTGGCTAGACTATACTTCTCCTTTTCTCTTGCCTGTAGGTGTGGCTATGTGAGTTTTTGCCAATGAAATGTGAACAGTAGTAATGCATGCCTCTTTTGAGCATAGCCCATATATATTTCTATGTGTTATCCCACATACTCTTTTTTCTTCTGTAACTGGAATAGTGATAGCCATAGGAACCACAATAGAACTAGCAGAAAGTACTGTTTTGCCATTTATCATTATAAGGATTGTGATGAAGATTAAATAGGGACCTAAGTATTAGTGTAATTCCTACATAAATGAGTGATCAGTAAATGTTTGTGTCTATTATTATTACAGATTTGGATGCTACTGTAATTATCTGGAATAGGAAAAATATCAGTAACCCCACATAATTCAGATAGTGTAATTAGGTCTGCTCTCCTGTGGAGAGTATCAGACTTGTTCATGCTAGTAGTCTTTTCTCTTACTACACAGTTTATCTCTTATGAACCAAGATAATTCTAAGCCACTTTAAATAATATTTATAGGACTATAATTTCTGAAATGCTAATATAGTAAAAAGCTTAAATTAAAAACAATATGAGAAGCTTGGTTATAAAGATTATGAACATTCTAAATTGTGCTAGAACATTGTGCATGGATACAACACTATTCTATAAAAGAACTCTACTAATTCCTTTTGTCTACTTAGCAATGTCTGATAATATAGCTCAGGTGCACTTTTTTGAGGGGCCAGTAGGATCTTCAGATCATGTAAACCTTGTCCTCTCTGTGGAATCTCTCAATCAAGCTTCATCCTCTTACCATCATAAATGCCAAGTCAGTCTCCTACTTTTGCTCTCCCAAGCCATTATTGAAGCTGCTTGAGAGCCTGCCCTGCTCTTCCTATAAAGCTTCATTATATGAGAATAAGTTTTTTCATACACTCTAGGTGTATGTGTAATCAGTCTTGGCATCCAAATTAAAATTTGAGTGAATTATCCATCCTATATTTGTGGAGTGATCACAATGATTGGTCCTGTGAATAGGAATATCAAGGTACTGTTCACTACCACCAGGCATCTTTCTTGCTTTTGCTTCCTAACTGGCTCTGCTACATGCTGTTAGGTATGAAGTTTGAGCTACTGCTTGCTGTCTAACTTGGAGTTTCAACTGTTCTTTTGCCTGCATTTGTGAGTCTTACTGAGCATCTGCTAAAAGTTTGATTCACATATGTGTAGCAAACTGGCATATAGTAACAGGATCATTGGATTAGAGCCTTCCTTAAAGCAGTCCTTCATCATGTGCTTCAACATAGAAATATTTGAGATTCTCAATTTCAAAATATCATGTGACTTGATTCCAAAATAATATGTAACTGACATTAAGCCCAAGGGAATGACCTACCTTTTGAACATTTGTTGTGTCTTAACCGCTTGTTGGTCCCCTTTCTAGATAGAGCTCAAGAGAATGACTGATAGTCTGTCTAATACATAGATCCATTGGATGGTCACTTATGGGGAGGAAGATAAGTTACTTTGTGGGATGCTAAAGCCACACACCTAAAAGCAGATGACTCACTAAGACTTTACAAAATGCTGCTGTTGCTGCTATCTATGACTGCTCTGTCTTTCTCTCTCTCTCTCTCTCTCACACACACACACACACACACACACACACACACACACATACACATACACACACACACACACTGTTCTGATCTTCAGGATTCTAGAGAGAAATATCTCTGGCAACCCTATGACACAGCCAAAAGATTAATTCAACTACTGCAAATGGAAAATCCATAACCCTGATGGTACTGACTTGGTTTGAGGTTCTCTGATAGAAAAAACATATATATATATATATATATATATATATATATATATATATATATGAGCAGGGTAGAAAACAACTCACTGATTTATATCCAGTACCTCAACCACACACATACACAACCTGGGAAAGTTGCCTGGATAAGTCAAATGTTGGAGGAAAGTGTGACAATTCATATCTTTATAGTGACTTAAACATGGATATTTGGCTCCCTGGTATTTTTGGTAAGACATCCAAAATACTTGGTAATGTGCTGCATTATTCACAGCAGCCAAGGTAATTAATGTAAACGTTTGTCAATGGATAAATGGGTAAAGAAGATGTTTTACAAACACACACAGGCACACATGCAGACACTCAGAATGGAATATTATTCATCCATGATAAAGAAAAAAAAACCCTTGCCTTTTGGAACTTCATAAATAGATTTTGAGGGCATTATGATAAGATAAATAAGCAAAAAAGAAATAGATATTGGATCATATCACTTATATGTAGAATATAAAATAGAAGAAAAAGTCAAATTTATTGAAAGAGAAAGTAGAAAATTATTTACCAGGAGCTGAGGGAAAGAACAAATAAGGAGAGTTTGTAAAATTATACAAACTTTCATCTATAAGATCAATAACATCTGAGAGTTTAATATAAAAAATAACATAACAAAAAATTAAATAAAATACTCCCCAAACTATCAATGTAGTTAAAAACAAGAAGTCCAAAAAACTGTCACACACACAAAAAAAAAACTGTCACAGTCAAGAAGAGTCTAATGAGGTATGACATAATGACCAAATTTAATGTGGTACTTTGGATAAGATCCTGGGACAGAAAAGGAACACTGAATAAAAACTGAACAATTTTGAATAAAGTATGGACTTTATAACACTGGTTCACTAAGTGTAACAAATATGCCATACTAACATAAGATCTTAACAAGGAAAATTGGATGTGAGGTATACAGGTGTTATCTTCAGAATTTTTCTGTAAATCTAATACTGTCCTAAAAATAGCATTTACTGAATCAAAACAAAATACTAGATAATGATAGGATCCGGGAGAAAACAGAATAAAGCACTGAATAAAGGTGGCTACCCAGAATGGAGGAAACACCTTCTGCCTGCTATGTGCACCACAAAAACTGAACCAGACAAGAAAAAGTGAAAAGTTAATTTGAGAAAGCTGTTATTGAAGCTCTCTTTGTCTAACCAGAGGATCCAGAATCTTCTGCATTCTCCCCAACCCATGGATTTTCAAGAGTGAAGTTTTGTGATGTCAAGCTACCCCAGGGCTACCATTGGCTGGAAGACTTGTTTGCTGACCATTCAAAAGTAAAGGGTGTGTCTCCTCATTGTCATAGGAGGCTATTTCTGGAGTGCCCAGGAGCCCTGGAGTAGGCTCCTCTTGATATAACATGGAAAAGGTGAGTAAAAAACCAAAAAAGACTGGTTCAAATACAAAAATGCAAACACCACAAGCAAGAAACAACAAAGTACAAATATTAAAGGGAAGAAAATGACCACTGTCAACCCACAGACCAAGAAAGTGAGGTCAAATTACCCTCCTCATGTGTCTCCTCCTCTTCTTCATTGATCACCAACCCAAGATACTTACCCTGCCCTTGCCTGACACAAACTCCTCCTCCATCTGCTCTCATTCTCTTACATTCTTCCTTCTCACCTATTTCCCATCCTAGTTCCCCAAAACCAAGGTCTTTCTTGGCTTAGTTTGTTTCCCTACAAAATAAAGAAGATGCTCAAGAAGGTAGAATCACTACTTCAAGAGACTGTGGCAAAGCCTAGTGGAAGAGAAAAGACAATGATACTAGTCTTTTACTATAGACTGTGTAAAAATAATAAAGAAAATCAACCAAAGAAGGATGAAAAAAGCCTGAAGGATTTTCCCACTAGTAATTCCCTATGCCTACTAGAAGCCAAAGACATTACAATATTTGCTGTTTCTCCAGACAAAGTGCTTTAGAAATTATTATCTATGTAGAGATCAAGACTTACACCCATTGTTATGTGTTGAAACCAAACAAAGCAATTTGGTGTCGATGAATAAAATACATGTGTAAAAGATGTGTTTGTACCTGTGTGCATTTTCTGATGATGGAGAGGAAGGGAAAGAAGGGGCACATGTGGAGAGAAGTAGAATCCTGCATGTTTGTGGCCCAGACTAGCCTTTCCATAGTAACCAGACATTGAGAATAAGGACTATAATAGGACTGAAAATGAATTTATTCAACACTTTATTGGTGCTTCTGTGTCTGTTCACAGGGTGACCAGGGGTATGGAGAGAGGGCCAAAATGTGTGGGGTGTCTGTGTACAATAATGAACTTAATCTCCTTTTTGATGTTTGACTGTTGACAGCTTTAAGCCTCAATCCTTACTTGCCCTCTTGTGGCCAATATCAGGGGAAATATATACACACACAAATATGTCAGGGAGTTACTGAGTATAAAATAGAAACAAGGGGTTCCCTGGGGTTGTAGTGGCCAGCCTGGGTTCAATTCCCAGCCAGGGAACTACCAAAAGAAAAAAAAATAGAAACAGATATACTTTAGTGTAACCATTAGAACGAGTGCCTTGCAACAATTCCCCATAGCCAAAGCACTTAGTGCCCTAAAATATTCTCTAGTGCACATGAAAAATCTAATCCAATGAGTAATACAATTGAGTCTTTTGTACTTATAATTAGCTTACAAAGTTTCCCCCCATGGAACTTCTTCCAACTTATAAGAGGATTATACCTTCCACCCTAGTTTATAAAGGGGCCTAATTTTTTTTAAAAATAGGGCCTTTCAAGATTGAAACCCCTTATGTAAGACCTATTTGGAAATGGTGTGAATATCCTCAGTGCTGCTGAATTTACAGCCAAAATTTTCTTTTTCCCACACCTGAAAAACATGAATGGTGCTTCAGTGTGAGTTTTCATACCTTTAATATCATGGCCCTACACATTAGGACTCCATATCTAATATTGCTGAAATTCTGATTCCACCAAACAAGGAACTTATAAATACATTGCAGTCATAGCAAAGTATTTGACTGACATATTCTCTTCAGTGTCTATTTCAACAGCCTCTCAGCTACAGTTCATCTTGACTTTTAAAGGGACACAAGTCATCTTTACCTAGGTATTCAATGGGATTGTTTTCTACTCTTGCCATCTCATATAATCTTTGCACGCAATATCTTTTACATTCATTTTTATTGTTAGACTTATTGGGGTGAAATCTGTTAGCAAGGATTAGTAGATTTCAGGTATACAATTCTAGAGTGCATTGTCAACTTGTTGTATAAGTTCACCACCTAATGTGACTTCTCTTTCCATCACCTTATATTAAGCTTCCCCTCCCTCCCCCCAACCCCTCCCCTTTCTGCCCTCCTTAACCCACTCATCCCCAAATAAACATTAAATTATTGATTGTGTCCATGGGTTATTTGTTTGTTTATTTATTTTCTTTTTGTTGCCTTCAGTTTTATATTCCACATATAAGTAAAGTCATACAGTTCTTTGTTTTTTTTGTCTGGCTATTTCACTAAACATGATGATCTCCAGGTCCATCCATTTTGTTGCAAATGGCAATATTCCATCTTTTCTAACAGCCGAGTAACATTCTATTGTGTATATGAACCACAGAATCTTTATCCACTCATCTGTCACAGGGCACTTTGGTTGTTTCCATGTTTTGGCCACTGTGAACAGCGCTGCCATGAACATTGGGGTACATAAGTCTGCAGACAAAGGTTTTCAAGTTTTTTGGGTAGATCCTCAGAAGGGGGATTGCTGGGTCAAATGGTAACTCCATTCCCAATTCTCTGAGGTACCTTCACACTGTCTTCCATAGTGGTTGTACAAATTTGCATTCCCACCAGCAGTGTACCAGAGTCCCTTTTTCTCCACAACCTCTCCCCCACTTGTTATTTTTTGTCTTGTTGATAATAACCATTCTAACAGTTGTGAGGTGGTATCTCATTGTGGTTTTGATTGGCATTTCCCTAAGAGCTAATGAGGATGAGCATTTTTTCATATGTCTGCTGGCCATTTGTATTTGTTCATGGGAGAAGTGTCTGTTTAGTTCTTCTGCTCACTTTTCAATTGGGTTGTTTGTTTTTTGTTAAGTCTTATTAGTTCTCTATATATTTTACATATTAGATGCTTATTTGATGTTTTATTTGGGAATATTTTCTCCCATTCAGTTGGCTGTCTCTTTGCCTTGTTGATGTTTTCTTTTGCTGTGAAGAAGTTTTATAGTTTGATATAGTCCCATTCATTTATTTTTGCTTTTACTTCCCTTGCCTTTGAGGACAGGTTCATGAAGTCTTCTTTGAGTCCTAGATCTATAAATTTATTACCAATGTTTTCTTCTATACAGTTTATTGTTGCAGGTCTGATATGAAAGTCTTTAAACCATTTTGAGTTACTTTTTGTATATGGAGAGAGTTCACAGCTCAGGTTCATTCTTTTGCATATGTTTTTCCAGTTTTGCAAGCACCACCTACTAAAGAGGCTGTCTTTTCCCCATTGTATGTTTTTTGCTCCTTTATCAAAAATTATTTGTCCATGAATTTGTGGATTTATTTCTGGGACTTCAGTTCTGTTACATTGGTGTATATTTCTGTTCTTCTGCCAGTACCTGTTTTGACTATTGATGCCTTGTAATATAAATTGAAGTCAGGGAATGTAATGCCACCAGCCTTATTCTTTTTATGTAGTATTTCTTTGGCAATTTGAGGTCTTTTATGGTTACATATAAATCTAATAATTCTTTTATCTATTTCACAAAAGTATGATTGTGGGATTTTGATGGGTATTGCATTAAATCTGTAGATTGCTTTGGGTAGAATGGCCATTTTAACAATGTTAAGTCTTCCTATCCATGAACAGGGGATATTTTTCCACCTCTTAAAGTCTGTTTCAATTTCTTTCAAAAGTGTCTTATAGTTCTCTGTGTATAAGTCTGTCACGTTCTTTGTTAAGTTAATTCCCAGGTATTTCTTTCTCTTCATTGTGATAACAAAGGGAATTGACTCCCTCATTTCTTTTTTTGAGGATTCATTGTTTGTATATAGGAATGCTGTTGATTTTTGTACATTGATTTTGTATCCTGCAAATTTACTATATTCGTTAATTGTTTCTAATAGTTTCTTGGTGGAATCTTTGGTATTTTTTATATAAAGGATCATATCAACTGCAAATAGTGACAATCTGACCGCTTCCTTCCCAATTTGGATACCTTTTAGTTTTTTCCCCTGCCTGAATGCTGTGGCTAGAACTTCCAGTACTATAATAAATAGCAGTGGTGACAGGGGGCATCCCTGTCTTGTTCCTGATTCTAGTGGAATAGGATTCAGCTTTTCCCCATTCAGTATGATGTTAGCTGAGGTCTTGTCATATATGGCCTTTAGTATATTGAGATACTTTTCTTCTATACCTATTTTATTTAGTGTTTTGATCATAAATGGATGTTGTATCTTGTTGAAAGCTTTTTCTGCATCAATTGAAATGACCAAATGATCTTTATCTTTGATTTTGTTTATGTGGTGTATCACATTGATTGATTTTTGTATGTTGAACCATCCTTGCACTCCCGGGATAAATCCCACTTGATCTTTATGTATGACTTTTTTTATGCATTGTTTTATTCTTTTTGCTAATATTTTAGGTGTTTTGCATCTGTGTTCATCAGAGATATTGGTCTATAGTTTTCTTTCCTTGTGTTGTCTTTGCCAGGCTTTGGTATAAGGTAATGTTGGCATCATAGAATGAGTTAGGAAGTATTGCTTCCTCTTCAGTTTTTTGGAAGAGTCTAAGGAGGATAGGTGTTAATTCTTCTTTGAACACTTGGTAGAACTCATTGGTGAAAGCATCTGATCCAGGGCTTTTGCCCTTAGGGAGATTACAGATAGTCATTTCAAACTCCTCGCTACCAATTGGTCTATTTAGATTATCCAGTATTTTAGTTCAATCTAGGTAGGCTATAAGTTTCTAGAAACTTGTCCATTTCGTCTAGGTTGTTAAATTTAGCGGCATAAAATCCTTCATCATATTTTCTTATAATTTTTTGTATTTCTGTGGTATCAGTGGTAATTTCTCCCCTTTCATTTCTAATTTTGGATATTTGTGTCCTTTCCTTTCATTCTTTGATTAGTCTAGCCAGGGGTTTACCAATTATGTTAACTTTCTCAAAGAACCAGCTCTTCATAATATTAATTTTTTTCTATTGTCTTTCTGTTCCCTAATTGGTTTAGCTCTGCTTTAATTTTTATTATTTCTTTCCTTCTGCTGACTTTGGGTTACGTCTGCTTTTCTTTTTCTATTTCTTTAAGATGGGATGCTAAGGTGTTAACTTGTGATTTTTCTTGTTTCTTACGAAAGGCCTGCAGTGATATAAATTTCTCTCTTATTACCGCTTTTGCTGTGTCCCAGTAATTCTGATACATTGTATTTTCATTGTCATTAGTTTCCATATATTTTTAATTTAATCTTTTATTTGTTCTTTTATCTAGTCCTTTTTAAATAAGCTGTTGTTTAATCTCCATGTATTTGTGTTTCTTTCTGCTTTCCTTTTACAGTTTATCTACAATTTCAAAGCTTTGTAGTCTGAGAATACACTTGGTATGATTTCGATCTTCTTGTGTTTGCTAAGGCTACTTTTGTGTCCCAGCAAGTGGTGTATCCTTGAGAATGTTCCATGTACACTAGAAAAGGAGGAATAGTCTCTTTTTGCTGGATGAACTGTCCTGTAAATGTCAATAATGCCAATTGCTGTAATGTGTCATTTAGAGCTGATGTTTCCTTATTTATTTTCTGTTTGGATGATTTGTCCATGGTTGTTAACGGGGTGTTTACGTCTCCCACAATCATTGTGTATTCATCAACTTCTCCTTTCAAATCTGTTAGTAGTTTCTTTGTATGTTTTGGTGCATCCTGGTTGGGATCCTATATATTAATTAGTGTCAAGTTGTCTTGTTGTTGTATTGTGCCTTTTATCATTATGTAATGTCCATCCTTGTCTTTTACTATCTTTTTTAACCTGAAGTTTATTTCATTAGATATCATTATGGCAACGCCTGCTTTTCTCTGGTTACCATTTGCTTGAAGTATTGTTTCCCATTCTTTCACTCTGAGTCTGTGTTTGTCCTTATGGTTGAGGTTTGTTTCTTGGAGACAGCATATGGATGCATTCTGTTTTTTAATCCAGTCTGCTACTCTGTGTCTTTTTATTGGTGAGTTCAGTCCATTAACATTTAGAGTGGTGATCGATATGTGAGCATTTCCTGTAGCCATTACTTATTTCTTATTCGTTTTTCTTTTATTTTTGTTTCTTTCTTGTTGCCCCAACTTTGTTCCATTTTTCCTGATATTTTGTTTCATATTGAAGAGCCTCCTTCAGTATTTCTTGGAGTGCTGGCCTTGGGCTGGCAAATTCCCTCAGCTTCTGTGTGTCTGAGAAGATCTTTATTCCACCTTCATATCTGAAACATAATTTTACTGGATAATTTATTCTTGGCTGGAAGTTCCTCTCTTTTAAATTTTTGAATACTGGATTCCACTCCTTCCTGGCTTTCAGAGTTTTTGCTGAGAAATCTTAAGCCAGTCTGATGGGTTTTCCTCTAAAGGTTATAGTCCTTTTTTCTCTGGGTGCCTTGAGAATTGTCTCTTTGTCTTTAGTTTTGGACATCTTTAGTACCATGTGTCTTGGAGAAGATCTGTTAGGGTCCAGGTATCTAGGGGACCTGTTTTCTTCTTGAACGTGGGGTTCAAGATCTTTCCATAGGTTTGGAAAGTTCGCATCTAGTATTTGTTTGAGTATGCTCTCTGTAGAATGCTCTACCCCTTCTTCTATTCCTATTATCCTGATGTTGTTTTGTCTCATGGAGTCAGATAGTTCTTGTAGAGTTTTTTCAATCCTTTTCGTTCTATATTCCCTCTCTTCCTCTTTCTTAACTGTTTCCATGTTCTAATCTTCGATATCACTAATCCTTTCCTCCATCTGTTTGGCCCTGTGTCCTATTGCAGTTATTTCATTTCTCACTTCCTTGATTGTATTATTTATCTCTCACATTTCCATCTCAATCTTCCTTATGTTTTGAATTTCTTTGTTAAGTTGTTCCTTTTGTTCACGGAGTTCCTTTTTTATGTCATTCATCTCCTTTTTTATGTTGTTTATCTCAGCTTTGGTGCTCTGCCATTATGTTTTCATTTCTCTCTAAGAAGCTAGGTCTAAGAAGCTGTCTTCTGGATAAATCTCTTGCTTTTTCTGAGGAGTTTTAGTTTTTAAGGATTTCATCCTGTCTGCTAGGTTCTTCCTCTTTGACATGAGGGTGTTATATTCAGTAGTAGTGCCCAGAAGCCCAGTTTGGTACTTTTGTGGTGTCTTGCCATACAGGAGACACAAGGTGGTACGGGGGAGGAGCAAGTTTTGGGAGAAAGAGTGGTTTTTTATTTCTTATTTCTGGTCTCCTCCTACGTTTGGAGGTGGTGCGCATCTATCATGTTCCCTCTGCTTCCTGTAGTTAGTTAGTTGGGGAGGCTGTAGGAAAGGAGAGAGGCCAAGAAAAGGCACACTGGGACACCTCCACCTTCTGCCCTGTGCTAGGGAAGCTGGGTGATGCGGGCCAAGGCTGCTTCTGCTGGTTGGGGCAAATGCTATCAAATCCGCCTTTCTTCCCGGGCCTGCTTCCGTGGCCAAATGTTGGGGCAGAGACTGCATACTCATATCGCTTTTAGGACCCAAGAGCGCGTGAGCAGGTGTGTGCACAAGTCCGAAGCTGTGGGTCTGACCCCGCAGTAGGAAGGCAGGCAGCCGGCTCTGCTCCGCAGCGGGCGGGTACAGGAACCGCAGCCATGCGCAGGAACCGCACATGCCGCACCAGCAGCTGGGCCGCCTCTGCAACGGGCTGGAATGGGAGCCACAGCCCCACGCAGGAGCTGCGCACGCCTGCGCACCAAGGGTGCCTAGAGCCAAGGTTTCATCTCTGCAGTTCAGAGTCCTCGCTCAGCTCTGCTACCACTCAAAAGTTCCAGAGGCTGGCTCCCAAGGTCTGTCCCCAACTCGCCGCTCCAAATTCCAGCTCCCCACCCCAGCTCCCCAATGGGCTCCCACTGTTCTGCCACTTTGCTAGTGCTTTTCCTCTTGTCGCCTCTTGGCCTCTCCCCTCCCATGGATGGTCAGCCGCGAACAGATCCTGTTGTGATCCGTCTTTGCTTCCTCCCCTCTCTCCCGCTCACCCCCTTCTCTCCAACTTCAGGTGTTTACTTGAGATGCGTGGATTTCTCAGCTGCCGGTTTTGTCACTCAGGGTCCTCTTTCTTGGCTCCTGGGTGGCCTTTCAATTGTGTTTTCTCGGATAGGCTTTAGGGACCTCCTTTCCAGTGGCCATCTTGCCCTCCCTCTGTTGCACACAATATCTTAAAAACATGTAGGTTTTTCCAGGTGGACAGAAACTGATGACATTACACTGATAGCTTCTTTCTTTGATAAAATTCATATGACACACTTCCTTAGGACACAGAAACATTCACAAAAAAAGATCACAAAAAGGGGATAATCCATTACTTTCACACATAGTACAAGGCCTCGCCATCTCAGTTAAGTTCTTGAAAATTATTTGGTAATCTGAAGGGTGCTCCAATCCTGAGTATGCCAAGAAACTGCGTTTCCCCTCCTTAGGATGCACATTATTAAAAGAAGTCCATCTTTTGAACATTTTTGGATTACGGATAGGCTGACCAGACATACCATTTTAAATGGGACAGAAAACAAGGGTATTGTCTCATTTCAAATGGTACATATGGTTAGCCTACTGACACCTTGAATTTAGCCCAGTAAGACTAGGCTCACCATATGTACCATGTGAAATGAAACAGTACCATTGTTTTCTGTTCTATTTAAAATGTTACATCTGGTTAGCCAAATTATGGAGGCAACATTCCTAATATACAAATTTAATTTAAGTCCATTTGTTCTGTTACTTGCAAATAGGTCCACCTTGAATGGGACCCATTGTAACAAAAAGCTCTACAATCTGTGTAAATTTCCATAGAATAACCACTTCTGTTAGCGTGCCCTAGAGATTTCTTCCCTGTATAGGCTTTCACAACCTTCTCTCATACCTCTTGGAGTCTCAGGACCATCCATGATAGTCATTATTTGCCCATGGGATTCTGATACAAGAAACTGCCCTCCTTGGCCCAAAGCTATATGCCATTAGTGTGGCAGGGTGGCCACAAATTTCCCCCCAAATAAAGGCTCTCTCAGATCCTAAACCTGTGAACCTCCATATACAGCTGCCCTTTATGACCTTGATTTTGGGGCACACTGCAAGCTCAGTTATGTAATTTTTACTAAACAATAGCACCCGCATAAATTTAACAATAAGAAAAATAATCATCTGAAGACTAGCTGAATAAAATCAGTATAATTAAGGGTCTAAAGAAGAGGCCACATCGATACTGGTAGGAGGGACAAAGAGGTAAAACAAGCTGACCCCAAACCCACACTTAATGGTTGAACACCAGGAGGAACACCTCACTTGTGGAGATGAACAGGAAGAGGGAGGAGTCCCATGCCCACAATGGGTTCTCCAGCCCAGGGGTTCTATTCTGGGAAGAGGAGTTCCCACAACATCTGGCAGTGAAAATTAGTGAGAACTCTGTCTGTTTGTCCCTGTAAGACAATAGGTGACTGTAAACTCAGATGCCCTCTTAAAAAGTCTGCAAACAGACTCATTCACTTGCAAGCATTCACCTTGTTTCTGGTGGAGGGGTGGCAAGGCGGGAAGTGCTAGAAACATATCAGAGAGGGGAGAATTGTGTGGATTTGGGGCAAGGGCTGGAGGTATAGGACCCATTGGTCCTTTGTGGAGCATGACTCACATGTAGCCTTCAGGAGGGCACTATCTTTTCTATGTTGAACCTTCCACCAAAGGGCTGCAATAGCCTGGTAAAATCCACACGTGTACCACTTTGGTGAGGCCCTGTGCCCCTGTCCTACACAGCTACTACTACATCACCTGAGGCAATCTTGGCATCTGGGCACCAGCCCCACCCCACAACTTGTGGAAGCCTTCTGTAGCAGCAATGGCCTTCAGTGGCCCTGTAAACTTTGAGTGGTGGACAATGAGCCACAGCTTGTGCCTCAGCCTTTTTTGGGCAGCTCTCAGTGACCTGCGGCCCTAAGGCAAACAGTGGTTATTGGTGTTCTCAGGACATTTTTGCAAAGTGGTAATGGGAACAGCACTGGTGCAAGAACCAAAACTGCATTACCTTTTTAAAAACTGTTTCCCATACCCTATAACTCCCTCCAACCCTGCCTACATAGAGCTGCATTGCCAGATGCAAAAGGCACACTCGGTGTATAGACAGCAGGCCCCACCACACAATCTGCAGAAGCCTTTTACAGCAGCAGACAGCCCATGGAAGCCCAGGAAACATATTGTAGTGGGCAATGAACCACAACTTGTGCTGCAGCCTCTCTTGGGGAGTTTTCAGGGACGTGCAGGCTCTACATGAGCAGTGGCTAGCTATGGTGTCTTCAGGGCATTTTTCAAAGTGGTCACAGGCTAGGCATTGGCCCAAGGTCTGAATCTGCATTAACCTTGTAAAAACCACCAGGCATGCTTGCTGACACCCTGAGACCCCACCCCACACTGCTAGTGCTGTATCACCAGAGGAACTCTCAACACCAGGTCAACCAGCCTGTCCCACACACCATAGGAATCTCTTTCAACAGCTGAGCCTTATAGGTAGCTGACAGTTGGGAACAGGCCTAGAAGGCCTAGGGTCTTTTGATAAGCTTCCTGAGGCTCAACACTGGTAACAACAGATCTTGGTTCACAACGAGCCACACCCACATGCCTCCAGGTCCAGCATAGGCAGCACCCAATCCCATATAGCTTTGTACCTCCTACCAGGAAGGCCCAGGCTCGTCATGCCAAGAATGAAATTAGCCTACATGAGATCCCCTCCCAAGAGACACCAGAAACAACACACCCAGAGGCCAGCCTGAAACCACACCAGAACACTACCTGGTTAGCTCCAGAAGCAGAAAACTTGAAAGGTGGTCTCAACAGGCACAAAATTCCACAAGGTGAATCCTCTTCTGAGGGGTCATCCCCCACACAGCAGCCCACACACTGTGGGATAGCCAATTCTAACAGTAAGTAAGCCTGGGAGTCAGTCCCACTAACTGAGGTATTAAAAATAATCAAGCCTCAACTACGATAGAAGACTACACAAAACATGCACAAGGGACACTCCTGGAATACCTGCTCAAGAGATCAGGGAGACTATACCAATCAACCACACAGGTCGCATACTACATAAGGCCACCCAGTAAAGACTAAGAGACATAAGAGATCTACATACTACATAGAAGCAAACACAAAGAGGCAGCCAGAATGAAGAAACAAACATATCACACATAAAATAAAAGGAAAAACCTCCAGAAATAGAAATAAGTGAAATGGAGACAATCAACCTACCAGAGACAGAGTATAAAATACTGATTATAAGAAAGCTTAAGGAATTTAGTGAGAATTACAATAAGGAGATAGTAGCATAAAGAAGAGCACAGACACCATCAAAAAAGTAAAATTAAAGAATACAATTACTGAAATTAAGTATATAAGAGAAAAAAAAATCAACAGCAGATTAGATGAAGAACAGGATCAAATTAGCAAATTGGAAGACAAGGTAGCAGAAAACACCCAATCAGAACATATACAAAATTAGAAAAACAAAGATAATTTAAGAAACTTTTGCGACATCAAGTGTAACATCACAAGAGTACCAGAAGTAGAAGAGAGGGAGCAAGAGATCAAGAAACTATTTGAAAAAATGACAGAAAATGTCCCTAACCCGGCAAAGGAAATAGTCATACAAGCCTAGTAAGTGCAGAGAATCCCAAACAAGATGAACTCAAAGAGGCCTACACCAAGATACATCATAATTAAAATGCTGAAGGTTTAAAGACAGAGAATCCTAAAAGCAGCAAGAGAAAGACAATTAGTTACATATAAGGAAGCTCCAATAAGACCCTGAAGGAAATGTCAGAAAATATTCAAAGTGATGATGAACAAGGGCATACAACCAAAACTACTCTATCTAGCAAGGTTATTCCTTAAAACTAAAGAAGAGATAAAGAACTTCCCAGAAAAGGAAAAGCTTAAGAAATTCATTGCCACCAAACCAGTATTACAAGAAAACTTAAACAAACAAACAAAAAACTTCTTTAAGCAGAAGAAAGGAGAAAATAGACAGAGCTCAAGAATATGAATAATGAAATGGCAATAACTATGTACCTATCAATTATCACATTAAATGTAAATGGAATAAATTCTCCAATGAAAAGAAATAAGGAAGCTGAATACATAAAAAACCAAACCCATGCATAAGCTGTCTATGAAAGACCCACTTCATATGCAAAGACACATATAGAATAAAAGTAAAGAGATGGAAAAAGATATATCATGCAAATATAAACAAGAAAAAATCTGGGGTAGCAATACTTCTATAAGACAAAATAAAATTTAAAACAAAGACTATAACAACACACATGAAAGGACATTACATAATAATAAAGAGATCAATACAAGTGGACACCATCCTAGTAAATTTTTATGCACCTAACATAGGAGCATCTAAATATATAAAGCAAATATTGACTGACAGAAAGGCAGATATTAATAGCAATACAATTATAGTAGGGTACTTTAATACCCCACTAACACCAATGTACAGATCTTGCAGACAGAAAATCAACATGGAGAAAGCAGCTTTAAATGACACACTAGACTAGACGGATTTCATTGATATTTTTAGAGCACTTCACCCCAATGCAGCACAATACATATGCTTTTCAAGTGCACATGAAATATTTTCCAAGATAGACCACAGGTTAGGTTGCAAAACAACTCTCAATGAGTTTAAGAAGATTGAAATCATATGAAGCGTCTTCTCTGACCAACTACAGTTCAATTACCAAAACTACAAATCAATTACCAAAAAAAAAAAAAAACAAACTGAAAAATACACAAACACATGAAGGCTAAATAACAACCAGTAAATAATGAATGTGTCAACAATGAGATCAAGGAAGAAACCCAAAGGTACCTTGAGACAAATGAAAACGAAAACACAATGACCTATAGGATACAGTGAAGGCAGTCCTAAGAGGAAAATTCATAGAAATGCAGGCCTACCTCAAGAAACAAAAAAAGGAAGGGAGTTCCCTGGTGGTGTAGTGGCTAAGGCTTCTTCGCTGTCAACACTGCAGCCTGGGTTTGATTCCCAGCCAGGGAACTTACCCACATTAAAAAAAAAAGAAAAACTCAAATACTCTAATTTTGCACCTGAGAAAATTAAAAAAACACACAAACAAAAATAACAAGTAAAACAGCAAATCCAAAACTGAGTATAAAGAAGGAAATAATAAAGATGAGAGCAGAGCTGATTCTTTGAAAAGATAAACAAAATTGACAAATGTTTAACCACTCATCAAGAAAAAAAGGAGAATCCAAATAAATTAAATTGGGAATGAAAGAAGTGACAACAGACACATAAATACAAAAAAATATTGTAAGAGATTACTACAAGCACTATATGCCAAAAATTTAGACAATCTGGAAGAAATGAATAAATTTCTAAAAGCATACAATCTTCCAAGGTGGAATCAAGAAGAAACAGAAAATCTGAACAACCTGATTACTAGCAACGAAATCAAATCAGTAATCAACAAGCTACCAACAAACAAAAGACCTGGACCAGATGGCTTCACAGGTAAATTTTAACAAACATTCAAAAAGGAATGAACATCTATTCTTCTGAAACTATTCCAAAAAGTCCAAAAGGAGGGAAGGCTCTCAAGCTCATTTTGTGAGGCCAACAATTACCCTGATTCTAAAAACAGACAAAGACATAAAACAACAACAAACAACAAAAAAACAAAAACAGCTATAGACTGATGGCTGATATTCCTATTGAATATAATGTACAAATCCTCAAAAGAAATATTACCAAACAAAATTCACCAATATGTTAAAAAGATCATATACCACGATCAAGTAGAATTCATTTCTAGTATGCAAAGTTAGTTCAATATCTGCAAATTAATTAATGTAATACACCATATAAACAAAATAAAAAATAAAAATCATAAGACCCTATCAATAGATGCAAAGAAAGCATTTGAAAAAAAAATCTAGCCTCCATTCATGATAAAAACTCTCAGGAAAGCGGAAGTAGAGGGAACATATCTCAACATAATAAAGATCATATATGACAAACTCATAGCTAATATATCATACTCAATGTGTAAAAGTTAAAAGCATTCTTCTTAGGTCAGTAAAAAAATAATAATGCCTACTTTCACCACTTTTATTCAATATATTACTGGAAGTCCTAACCACAGCAATGAAACAAGAAAAAAAAATAAAAGAATATGACATAATACTAAATATAGTGAACCCCAAAGATTGCACCAAAAAACTATTAATTTAGTAAAATAGCAGGATTCAAAATTAATATTCAGAAATCAGTTGGATTTTATACACCAGTAAGGAACTATTTGAAAAATAAATTATGAAAATAATTCCACTTAAACTGAATAAAAAATACTTTGAAATAAATTTAACCATGAAAGACCTGTACTCTAAAAATTTATGACATTGAAAGAAGATATTAAAGAAGATACAAATAAAAGGAAACAAATACCACACTCATGAACAGGAAGAATTAATATAGTTAAAATGTCCATACTACCCAAAGCAGTCTATAAATTCAATGCAATTGCTATCAAAATACCAATGACATTGTTTTACAGAACTAGAACAAATAATCCTAAAATGTACATGAAAAAAGAAAATATAACACCCCAAATTGCCACAGCAATCTTGAGAAAAAAGAACAAAGCAGGGTGTATCACTCCATGTGATATCAAATTATACTACAGGCTATAGTAATAAAAAAAGCATGGTGTTGGCATAAAAACAGATACATAGATTAAAAAATAAAAAAAAAAAAACAGAATAGAGAACCCAGGAATGAATCCATGCCTATTTGGTCATTAACTCTATAACAAAGGAAGCAAAAATTTACAGTGGGGTAAAAGGAGTCTATTCAATAAATGGTACTAGGAAAACTAGTACCATATATAAGAATAAACTCAAATGGATTAATGATTTAAATGTATCAAAAGTCCCGAAGCCACAAAACTCACAGGAGAATACAGAGCATGCAAAAAAATATGTATACACATTTTAAGAAAGGAAAAAACTGTATTAAAATTGTAATACTCAATATATACCAATAATAAAAGATAAATACAAGTCATATTTGACTTCTGAAATTACAAGAGGGGCTCAAAGTAGCTACCATCAGCATACAGACACTTCGGATTATTGTGAACTACTGCTTGAGCAGTTTAACCAAAGTATCCATTTGTATCACTGTGCCTGCCATTTCCATTTCTTCCCCAAGTACCACCAGTGTAGCCAATTTTCTATGGTATGCCACATCCTTTAAGATTCCCCATAGATAGAAGTCAATGGGTGTTAAGTCAAAGAATATGGGGAAAACTCAAACAAGATCCTGAAATTTCAAATACCACTTCAAAATGTTCTTGCACTCCTCAAATGACAATCGTGCCTCTGCCATTTTTTTCCTTTCCTGCCTGTTGCGTTGTGGCTCTAGCATTTATTTGATTAATGACATCTTTTGAGTTAACCTCATACTACATATTGCTACAATTCAATTCAACTTCAAAAAGTAACACAGAGGTAACATCTCTTAAAATGTATAAACATTTTTGGCACCCCCGATATAGGAATTAAACTCACATAATATTATACTGATATAATTCCTGGGGTAAGAAAAACAAAAGAAAAGATAAACAATTGGGACTACCTCAAACTAAAAAGTTTTTCACAGCAAAGGAAACCACCAACAAAACAAAAAGACATCTTATTGAATAGGACAATCACCAGTGATACATCTTATAAAGAGTTAGTATCCAAAATTTATTTTTAAAACTCATACATTTCAACACCAAACAAACAATCAAATTTAACAACAGGCAGAGGAACTGAATAGGCATTTCTCCAAAAAAGATATACTGATGGCCAATACACATATGAAAAGAGGCTCGATGTCACTAATCATCAGACAAATGCAAATAAAAACCATGATGAGATACCACCTCACTCCTGTCTGAATGGCTATCATTGATAAATTGACAAACAAGTGTTGCTGAGGATATGGTGAAAAGGGAACCCTTGTGCACTGTTAGTCAGATTGTAAATTGGTGCAGCCACTATGGAAAATGGAATGGAAGTTCCTCAAAAAATTAAAAATAGAACTACATTAAGACCCAGCAAATTCACTCCTAGGAATTTATCCAAAGAAATCAAAACATTAATTATAAAAACATATATGCACCCTTTTGTTCATTGTAGTGCTATTCACAATAGCCAAGATATTGAAACAACTAAAATGCCCATCAACTGATGACTAGATAAAAAAAAATTGTGGTACATTTATACAATGGAGTATTACTTTACCATAAAAAAGAAATGAAATCTTACCATGTGCAAAAACATGGATGAACCTGGAAGATATTATACTAAGTGAAATAAGTAACATTGAGAAAGACAAATACCATATTAATTTCTATGAGGAAACTAATGAACAAAACAAAGAAACCAACAAAACAAATATAGACTCAAAGATACAAAGAACAATCTGACCGTTACTAGATGGGAAATGGGTTGGAGAATTAGTGAGACAGGTGAAGGGATTGGAAAGTACAAATTGGTAATCTCAAAATAGTCACAGGGATGTGAAATACATTATGAGGAATATAATCAATAATGTGGTAAAACCTATGTATGGTGTCAGATGGATACTAGACTTATCAAGGGAAAACTTCTTAAATGATATAAATCCCCCACTACTGTGCTGTATACCTGAACTAAAATAAAATAATATTGAATGTCAACTATAATTTTAAAATATATATAAAAATAGAAAGAACCTACAAAGATACTATTTTAAAAACTCTATCAAATAGTCAGAAATTCAAAATAGCCCTTATCCTGTTCATGCCACAAGAAAACAGGCAGTCTCATCCATTTCCAAGGGATGTGTAAAATGGCAAAACATTAAGGGAAAGAATTTAGAAATAGTTGACACACTACATATGCACTCACCCTTTGATTTAGCAAAACTTCTGAAAAACTACTGTAAAGGTATACCTCAACAAATATAAAATAAAATATGCAAATTGTTATTAATGGTAAAACTTATTTTTGTAATAAGAAAATATTTCCCATACATAGGACCATACATATGAGTAGGATCATTTTGAATAACTATGGTACATCCATAGAGTTAAATATGCTACTGCACAAAAATGAGAAAGGTATCTATGAATCAGCAGAGTTACTTCCAAATTTACAATTAAGAAAAAAGAGAAAGTCTAAAGAAATAAATGTACATAGAAAACCTCCCAATTTATTCAATCAGGCCAATATTACCCTTATACCAAAACCAAAAAGTCACAAGAAAAAAATTACATGCCATTATTCCTTATGAATATGACATATATTGTCAACAAAATACTCATAAACCAAGTCTACCAACATGTAAAAAGGATTATTTTACATAAACAATTATGATTTATTTCAGGAAGGCAATGCTGATTCAACACAACAAAATCATTACCAGAATAAAAAACAGAAAACACATGATCATCTCCATAGATACAGAAAAAAACATATTACAAAATAAATCATCCTTTTATGGTAAAAACACTCAACAACCTAGTAATAGAAGGGAATTTCCTCAGCGTGATAAAAGGCATCTATGAAAATCCCATAGCTGAGGGAGGGCAAGATGGCGACTGGAGAGGAGGTCCCCAAAGCCTCTCCCAGAAAACACAATTGAACCGCCATCCAGGATCCAAGAAAGAGGACCCTGAGTGACACAACAGCAGCTGAGAAATCCATGCATCACAAGTAAACACCTGAAGGTTGAAGAGAAGGGGGCGAGTGGGAAAGAGGGGAGGGAGAGGAGACAGACTGTGTGACCGCAGCTGACTATCCAGGAGCAGCACAGTGTATGGGAGGGGGAAGACCAAGAGGCAACAAGAATAAAAGCCAGCAAAGTGGCAGAATGCTGGGAGACGATGGGGGAGCTGGGCCTTAGAGCAGTGTGTTGGGGACAGAGCTTGGGAGCCAGCCTCTGAAACTTTTGAGTAACAAGAGGGCTGAGCAAGGACTCTGAACAGCCGCAGGCCGAGGTGGGTCCCCAGAGACAGCACCTCGGCTCCTGACACCCTCCCGACCCACAGCACAAGCATGCACAGCTCCTACACAGGGCTGTGGTTCCTGTTCCCAGCCCACTGCAGAGGCAAGCCAGCTGCCTTCATACTGCCTGAGGTCAGGCCCACAGCTTCGGACTTGTGGTGCATGCCCCTGCAGCCTACAAGCAGTGCAAGCATGCAGACTCCGCCCCAATGGCTGGTTGCTGGAAATATTTGCAAATAATGCATCAGATAATGGTCTAATATCTAAAATATATAAAGAAACAAAAAGACTTAACAACCAAAAACAAACAACCCAATTAAAAAGTGAGCAGAAGAACTAAACACACACTTCTCCTATGAAGAAATACAAACGGCCAGCAGACATATGAAAAAATGCTCATCCTCATTAGCTATCAGGGAAATGCAAATCAAAACCACAATGAGATACCACCTCTCACCTGTTAGAATGGCTATTATCAACAAGACAAGGAATAACAAGTGCTGGAGAGGATGTGGAGAAAAAGGGACTCTGGTACCCTGCTGGTGGGAATGCAAATTGGTACAACCACTGTGGAAGGCAGTGTGGAGGTTCCTCAGAAAATTGGAAATGGAGTTACCATTTGACCCAGCAATCCCCCTTCTGGGGATCTACCCAAAAAACTTGAAAGCCTTTGTCCGCAGACTTATGTACCCCAATGTTCATGGCAGCGCTGTTCACAGTGGTCAAAACATGGAAACAATCAAAGAGCCCTGCGACAGATGACTGGATAAAGATTCTGTGGTACATACACACAATGGAATGTTACTCAGCTATAAGCAAAGATGAAATATTGCCATTTGCAACAAAATGGATGGACCTGGAGATCATCATGTTTAGTGAAATAAGCCAGACAGAAAAAACAAAGAACTGTATGACTTCACTTACATGCGGAATATAAAACTGAAAGCAACAAAGAAAAAAGAAATGAACAAACAAACAAACAACCCATGGACACAATCGTTTAATGTTTATTTGGGAATGTGTGGGTTAGGGAGGGGAGAAAGGGGAGGGGGTGGGAGAGGAGGGAGAGAGTGCTTAATATAAGGTTATGGAAAGAGAAGTCACATTAGGTGGTGAACTTATTATACATCAAGTTGACAATGCACTCTAGAATTGTATGCCTGAAACCTATGTAATCCTTGCTAACAGATTTCACCCCAATAAGTCTAACAATAAAAATGAAATTTAAAAAATAAAATAAAGTATAAAAAAATATATGAAAGGTATAGGGCAGCAGTAAAAAAAAAAAAAGAAAAAACCAAGAACCATATGACTTCACTCATATGTGGAATATAAAACTGAAAGCAACAAAGAAAAAAAACAAAACAACAGAAAAACTCATAGACACAGTCAATAGTTTAGTGGCTACCTGAGGGCAAGTGGGGATTGGTGGGAGATGAGGGAGGGGGAGCCAAATACATGGTGATGGAAAGAGAACTGACACTATGTGGTAAACATAAAATGCAACACATAGATGATGCACTGTAGATGGTACACCCGGAACCTATGTAATTCTTGTTAACCAATATCACCCCAAGAAGTCTAAAAAATGTATATTATATTATTGCAATTTTGCTGATGAAATCATTTGTCATTTAGGGTGGGAGGAGGACGTATGAAAATCTTGTAGATAGTATGATAAGAACATTAATTTATTAATTATAGCTTAGATAGCAGGTCCTGAGGGGAGAAGGGACAAAGCACAAACATTGCTATCTGGCTATTCTGAAACCCCCTTTGCAGCACCTCACCAGTATTCCAACTCATCCAGGAAGAGTTTCTATTCCACTAAAAATTCTTGCTATGCTATTCATAATTACTACTTTAAGCAAGCTATTATCCATCTCAAGCTAACTGCATTATTTGAAAATAAGTCTCTGGACAATATCACATTCGAAGGTAAAGGAACATATCCTAAAAGAGGTTTTTCAGATCCTAAGATAAAAATGGAAGTGATGAGATTTTTCATTAAAGAAAGTAGATGGTTACCAGCACTGTCAAACAACATCAAACAGGTGTTCATTGTTTCTACCTTTAGAACTAAGTGAACATAAGTCTATAGGGAATAATATACCCAGACTACTCTCAAACTACTAGACTCTTTTAACACTACTTCAGCAAAATTCATATATCAAAGCAAATAATAAATATGCCTCATACAATTATCCCACACTGATCATCCACTGAGGAAAACATTCTCAGGACCTTGTATTGATAACCCTTTATTAGCTTTGTTTTAATTGTTTTTGGAACTTTAAGTTTTCTTAAAAGTTTTGTTAAAAAATAAATATCCCACTAATTTCAACAAGATGTTTCCCTACTTTCTAATTGCAGAGGTTTTTCCCTATGTTCTAATAGCAGAAAATAAGCAAACACAATGTGCATAATGTTGTTCTAATTTTATATACCGTCTTGCAAAACACAGCAACACAGAATTAAGGGGTAGCAATGCTTACCTATTCAAATAATTAGAGAAATCCAAAGATACATTGGTATCAGTGACCATTTCAAGTCCAATATGCCCAAGATGATAATTTAGGAATCTGAAGTTTGTATTTGCTATTTCAGAATTTTTACCCATTCTTAAGATTCCATCTAAGCGATGTTTTTTATCTTTAGACATGCTTATTTACTTCTCCACTCTTTTGCTCTGCCTTCTGGCACTAATGGGAATTCTTTCCTGGGTGGTAGGGCCATTGCTAATATCTGTGCTTTTATTACACAATCTGCACCCAAGGTAGCCAGATTCTTAACAATATCCTTCTAAGCAGCTCACAGTGTATACCCTGTTCTTCCATCACAAACACACACACACACACACACACACACACACACACACACACACACTCCAAGCATACTCATGCACCTTTCACATCCCAGAAGCTCCTTGGCCTACCTCTCATGGATGCTACTCACATGCTGCCTTGGCATGGTATCTTCACTTACCAGAGAAATCCCTTCCTTCCCCGACAGAGCATGTGCTCACTTGGCTTGATGATGAGTACATCATATCTACTTCCCTTCAACTTCCACCCCAGAAAGGTCACTCCCAGACATAATTAATCTAAGATCTCTTTATGGACCTTATCTGTAGCCAGCTATCTTCCCAGTTGTGGCCCAAAATACCATAAAAACAAACTATAATCACAATGAATACAACGACCTATCATTTACCAGTACATCTCTATTTCCTCTTAGTATACCTGGACCATAGACAATTTCGAATGATTGATTTTTGGTTTGCTGGAACCTTTACCTAGCTTTCAACTGTTGCCCACTTACCCACCATCAACCCCTACTTTGAGTCTCAACCTCCTTTGCAGTCATATTTACACCTGTACCTCCTCTCCAGAAACAACTTTCCTAGTTCTGAGAAATAACTCTGCCCTAGACTTTGGTGTTCACCAAGTAAACTGGCTTTCACTTTGACTTCATGTCAGCTCCCAAAGAGTAAATGAGGTCTAGCCATGCTCTCATTTCCACTCTCTCTGAACCTGCTCTGCTACTATTCATAGCAAGTAAAACCAAGCTCACAGGAAGGGACCTGCTCCCCAAGCAGGCCTGGGAGTAACAGCCCATGTTTACTGAGTGCTCACCATGTAGCAGAAACATTCCTAAATACCTCATGAATGTCATCTCATTGAATCCACACCTGTGAGGTGACCAGTATGACGACCAGTGTTCCTTTAAACCACAGTGAGGATTTACCACTACAAATAAAATACCCAGCCTCAAAATGTCTTAAAGCAGTAAGGAAATTTATTATCTAAATTCATTCATAAGGTAGGGCTGGCTCCAGGTATGGTACAATGTTATTTGGGCAGATATAGATGAGAATAAGAACTCTGAAATCCTCAAATCTTCTTAAAGTTCCTGGCTGGCAGAGGTAGGCCTCACCCACAAACTCCCCAAGTTTCTTAGATTTAACATTTCAATGACTTAACTCATGATAATAACCTAACAAAGGTATGCAGATTATTCTCAGTACCCACCCTACTCCCTCAAAACCTCTGAGCCCTCCAGGCACACAAGGAAATAACAGCATAATTCTGCAGGTTAAGGGCCAATTCAGCAGGTAGCTAGGCATCTTCTGCAGGCAGGAATCTGGGGCACATGAATGGATGAGGATTCTATGGATGTCTGCCCAAAGAGGATAAAATGTTAAGATCAGGCTCTATTTATTACAGTGCAGTTTCGCAGGGTCCAGAAGTAATTGTTAGCTCAAGCCCCTGAAAAGGGCATTAAAATAATGAGCTCCATTGTTAAAGCCTGAACTCAATAGCACCCCACAGGTAATAAGGGGCCGTAAGAGGCATAACTTCCCTGGCAATTAAGGAACCCAAAGGCTCAGGATAGGAACATTGTAGGACTGTCTAGAAGAAAATATAGCCATAAATGTCACTATTTCTCATATTACATGCCTGGATACTTTCCAGACAGCCCTGGTATGTGTCCAGATTTATACCTATTGTCCCAGTATAATTATTAATAGTGGCCCCTTTCACTTTTAAATGTCCCAGTTTGGGATGGTATGCTACCTGCTCAGCCACCATTTACCCATGCCACCCCGGAGGCCCAGACAACACTCCCTTCACTAGAACTTTTAAGAAATGACTTGCTGAGGGGAGCACCATAATCTATAAAGCCCAATGGTAGCTGTCCTCTATATCCTAGAGGTGATAGTGGGGGAATACTAGTATTGATCTAAGTTCCCTGATCTCAAAGGGAATAATGGGAGGCAGAAGTGAGAGTGGTAGAGGTCAGTGATAGCACTTAACCATTAAAAAACACTTTTTTTCCCCCCATAGTGCTTGACATTTATTGAAAAGAATGCAAGTGCTTTTTCCAGGTAGTATTGAGACGTTGGGCTGAGTACCTGTTTTTGTTTTATTTTTAGTATTTTTGTACAAATGCACACATCTGTGGGAGTGCTGCAATTTTTAAAGAAAAATGACAGCTGTGCAAACTAGTGCATAGGAGAAAAGAAATGTCAACTATCTGACTGCCACTAAGCAGTCACACAACCTGACCACACATTAAGCCCCTGCAGCAATCTGGTGGGGCAGGGGAGGACTCTGGAAATAGATTTAGGGGGTTGGTGAGCTGTCCAAATAAACGTCCAAGGAAGTATGGCCAACTCAGGCATCTTCTAGGTTGGTCCTTATCTCTGAAATGGTGGTGGTCTGTCGCTGGAATGTAGTGAATGGCGGTGTAGTGGCAGCCTAGGTCTCTGGACAGATGTTGGCCTGGTGGTTGGCAGGGCTGTGTGCATAGTCAGACCAGTTTGTAACAAGGACCTGCCCTATAGCTGGGGTTCAGGACACAGTCAAAAAATCAGCAGAAGTGCTTCGTGGAGGTGGCGGTGGCAGCGTTCTTCATAGCAAACTCTCAGCCCCAATAGCAGGTAACTGGAACACAATTTCTGGAACAAAGACAAGCACTCCGGAAGGATGAGGGAGAGGACCAGAGGACTGGGGGAGAGAAGAAGATCGGAGGGCTAGGGGGTGCACGATGGCTCCTGAAGGGGAGGGAGGAAGAGAGGGAGGTGACGGCGTGCATCGCCCATCCCCCTTAGGCCTAAGGGTCTCCAGGCCTAGTAATCATCTTCTTCCTCGTCGTCGTCGTCGTCGTCATCATCCCAGCCAAAACACTGTTTCATCTCCTCAAGGAAAGCCCTGTAATCACTGAGGAGGGGGCTATCCATTTCAATGTAGGGCACCACCCACTCCTCGGCTTCCCCGGTGAGCAGGCTGATTAGGAATGCCACTTTCATGGCGTCGTTGCAGAACCGGTTCTCGTTGACAAGCATGTAAGACGCCGTCTGCACGATAAACTCGGGGAGCCGGGAGCTCTCGCCGTTAAACGTTTCGGGGAAAGGCACCGGGCAGCTCGGCGGACGTACCTGACGCAACAGGGTGGCCCTCTCGCACACCAGCAACCGCAGCTGTTCCATGAGCTGGCTGTTCTCGATGCTCAGGGCGCGGTGCCGCACCAGGAGCGCGTGCAGCAGCAGCATCAGCTCGTCCACCATGGCGAACCGCTTGGAAAGGCAAGGCTAGGCTGGCTCGCGGAAGGTGCACAGGGAGGCCTCGCAGGAAGTGCGTGTCTGCGTAGGCCCTGATTGCCAGGGGTGGCGACCCTTGCACAAAGGAGTCTGGGCAGCTGCGCAATATCCGCCCCCAAGTCATTTGCACGGCCGGCGCGCCGGCGCACAGGCGCGGTCCTGGGAGGAGGGGGGAGGGGGCGTGGCCGTTGAAGTTACGGGTACAGCGTGGGGTCGTGGCCAGAGTGGTGTGGGCAGGGCCACGGCGACGCGTCAGGTAGGGCGTGGCCAGGGAAGGGGCGGGCAGGATATAGCGGCAGAGGGCCGGCAGTGCTAAAAGTCAACAGATAAAGGAAGGAGAAAGCTGCTGAGCTCTGAGTGTGTGGCGGGCGCTTGCCAGAACACAACGCGCCCTAAGACCCATCTCTCACGGCCGATCTGCTGAAGTTTAAAAAGATTATCACTCTTGAACCCAGCCGACACACAAAATTCAATGTTCTGTGGTGGGCCTGCGGCCATTAGATTGCATTTATGTGATGTTTATAAAAACATTTTCTTGCTTATTTAAATCTCATTCTCCCAGAGAGCTATTAGCACTCCTGGCCGCAACGCGGGAGTCATGCATTCTTTCAGAGTAACGAAAGACCCTCAGTAGTCCTTTCTTTCAGACAAAATAATAAACACTGATTTTCTTTAGTTTGGAAACAATATTTATTATCTATCTTTTTTCATTATTATTTTTCTAAATAGCAAATTATAAAAAGTTCTGCAAAATCATCCGATAAACATTTGCAGGCATTTGACTATTTCATATCTTAATAGTATTAGAATCCGTTGGCCACTGGGTTGTATTCTTTGATTAACAATGAAAACGTGTTTTTAAATGGTTTTGTTTTTCTACATTGAACGTGATTATTAAAATAGTTGTTGACAACTGAGTTGTGTCCAAGATCTTAGAGCTAATATTTTCTGTGGGCTCTGCTTTTAAATCAGATCCCCAATTTAATTATTCCCGTGTCTTCACTTCTACTACTGCTGCCATAATCCCAGCCTTCCTTTCTCACCCGCATTCCTGCAACTAATCTTTTAACTTTCACCCTTCTGTTTCTACAGTATATGTATTTTCCAGAGTACGCACAGAAATACTTTAGAACAAAAATTAGATCTCCTCATTCTCCTGCTCTAAACCCTCCAACAGTTTTTCTTCTCACTCAAAATAAAAAGCAAAGTCATGGTCATGGCATTGAAGGCCCTGCTTCACCTTCTATGCCTCTTCACGTTCCCTGCTCTGTTTTAATCACAATTCCTCACACACATCAAGTAGCTTTGGGTTCAGGATCTTCACACTTTCTATTGTTTCTACCTTGTAATAACTCTCCCCAATTATCTGCCTGACTCCTTCTCTCAGCGTTTTTGAAGAGGACTTTCCTGACCACCTCATTCGTTATAGCACCTGGCTCTCTGCCAGTAATCTCTAACCCCTCACCATGCTTTATTTCTTTGCATAGCACTTATCACACAAACAGCCATCATATCATATAGCACTTTGTTTATCAGTCAGCCTCCACTTTAGAATGTAAGTTTATGTGGACAGAGACTTTGCTTTGTTATCTGATCTACTCCTTTTTTTTTTCTTTTCTTTTGGTTGGTTCCCTGACTAGGAAGTGAACCCAGGCTGTGAAGCACGGAAGCCTAGCCACTAGACCACCAGGGGATTCCCCTGCTCTATTACTAATGCCTGGAAAAATGCCTGGCCCAGAGTAGAAGCTCCATAAATGTGTCCTGGATAAAATAATCTCAGGGTTCAGATGTTAAGATAAAATTTAGAAGGAGTGACTGCACAGGGTCCAAAAATGCTCTTCAAATTGTCCGATATGTTCTATCTCTGATCATGAATCAGTCTCTATTGTGAAATGATGACTAACATAATATCAGTGGCTAAATTATTATTTTAAAAACCTTTTACAATATAATTAAATGGGCATCCATGGAAGTGAGAGGCTGAGAGAGAGGAAAGAAACAGGGTCAAGGTCCAAGTAAGGCGAGGAAGAGGGATCACACTGCTGATTGGGTAGGCCGGGAAAAGAGCAAGTAAGAGAGATTCTCCTGTATGACATGAGTTCCTTAACTAGATAAGAAGCCCCTTGAAGCAGGGAACCTTTTCACTCATCCTATTATCTTTAGCATCTGAAAGTTTATTTGGTACTCCATAAATGTTCAATGGATGGGATAAAGGCACAGGAAATGTTGGAGGTATATTTCTGGCCATCCTGGTCATTCACAGCTCAGGATGGAGGGAGGAATTGCCTAGGGCAGCAGTGAGTGTCCAGCTACACTTTCCACATCCAGACCCTACAATTTGAAGAGGTGCCTAGGGTTCTCCTCTCAGGAACACACTTTCTATGGTAAACACAAATTAAGTGATTAACACGGGCTGCCTTCTTGACCCTTGAATAAGGACCATGCATGAGGATGGGCACTCTATGAGACTGAGCCCAGAAGTAAAAGACATACCTAAAGCCAGGAGAGAAATATGTTGGTGCTGCGGTACCACAGTTGCAGCTTCTCTAATTCTAATCCACAGACCCTTCCAGTGAACAATTATTAAGCCCTGAAATATGAATCAGGCCAGTCTGGTGGGGACCCAGAGATGATTTGGCCAATCCTGCCCTAGTCCTCTTCCTACAACCTCATGACAGAGGGAATCAAGGAGGAATCCACAGGAAGCATCCACTATGGTATTACCTCTGAGGGTGCTCTGAGTTCCTAGAAAACAAGAAATGTCCTGCCCAGACCGGTGTAAAAAGATAAGCAGTGACTTTTAGAGGCATTTCTCAACTTGGAGGGAGGGAGAAGAAATAGGCAGTTCCTTGGCAACCCTCTGGGAAGCAGCTGGGAAGAGGTGAGTAGTATCAATAATGTGTAGCAACATAATGCTCATGTTCACGAGCTCCCCAGAGCCCATGGTGTTCTCCCACCAATGCTAAGGCCTACCAGCCCTTCCTTCTCCATTCACCCAACTTAGGGCTGCATGTTGTCTTTCTTACTCTTTTTCCTCTCAAGTGACCCTTGAATGTTTACACCTGTATGGAGATTCTGAGGGCAGAAGCACAGTAGCCCATGGGACTTAACTCATGCTCAGAAACTTTATCAGGACAGCTCTGGCTTGGAACAACCCAAGAATAGTTTTGACCCCATTATTTGGCAGGAAAAGAGCACCAGCTTGAGGCCAAGGGTATGATCCCTGATGCTTATTGCTTCCATCATCTTCCATGCACAAAGTCTGCCTTAGTATACACCTAGAAGCCAGACTGTATTAGATTGTTGTTCTCATTCCTTGCAATAAATATAAAAATGTCACTTAATCCTTTAGCCCCCTGAGCAGTGTGTACAAATAAGGTGAAAAAATCTGGCACTTTAATACACAGCAAGGATCAGAAAGTAGCTTTAGAGGTGACATTTGTGAGAGACTTAAATGGATGCCACTAAGATCTGGGTCTCTGCTCATAGTCAGCTCCCCCTTTTTCTTCTTGCCAGGTGCATCAGGAGCTACTTTTAACAGTAACCACATCTAGAGGGTTGTGGAGACCTCTGGCCTGGAGACAGGAATGAGAAAATACAGCTTTCTCACTTCATATTTACCCTCTCCAGCTTACTGAAATGTCCTAAAACATTTTTACATGTTTATTTAAGTATTATACTAAGTTAATGTATTCTGACATTTAAAATAAATGAAATAATGTTGGTGTCTTAAAATAAAAAGGAAATATTCCTAATACCTCTCCTTCTCCTTACAAAATCTCAGTAAACAGGATTATTGAAAATACAAAATTGCATTTCTCTCTCTTTCTGTCTCTCTGAAAGTATCCAGCCATTGAAGCATTATTCAAAATAGACATATATGGAAACAACCAAAGTGTCCAACAAAAATGAGTGAATGGATGTATAAAGGCTGTCCAGAAAAAATCCAACCATAAATGCCTCTATTTTTTTTTTTTTTTTTTTTTTGCTTTTTGGTATGTGGGTAGCTCCCTGACTGGGAATTGAACCCAGGCTGCAGCGCTGACAGCGCCAGCACCAATGCCTTAAGCCACTGCACCATCAGGGAACTCCATTGCCCATGGTTGAATACTTTCTGGACAGCCCTCTTTGTGTGTGTGTGTGTGTGTGTGTGTGTGTGTGTGTGTATGTGTGTGTGTGTGTGTGTTTTACAGAATCCTAATATACATGATTCTGCCTGCAAATATATGTCAAACCTTACATGTCAGGAGACACAGAGATAGGATACACAGAACTGTTTTTTAATGATTGCATAATCCGGTACATTTCTACCCTAGAACTAAAGAGACACATATCTGTTCAGTTTCTCAGGTGAAGTAGGAGAAGGATGGTGCCCAATACATTCACAGTGTCAAACATATGGAACTGAAAAATTAGATTTCTATAACTGAATGATGATTTTTATGAACTAAAGTCTTATTATTTATTTCTATGCATGTATGTGTCTTATATTGCTGTAATATAGAATTTATTGTCTTGGTGTGCTGCATGAGATTATTCTCATTCCTATTTATTTTAATATAATTAGTCATCTTGAACATACAAGAGTTTATATAATTAGTTTGTTTCTGGTATTTTCATACATTTAGAAAGTATCTGGCATTATGTTAAATCTGTTGTTAGCAATATTAAGATTGTAGCCTGTCATAATTTGTGTTTACTTGTTTGGCTTTAAATGTAAGCTAGGCCTCTCTTTCAAACTGGCCAGCTACTTTGATCTAGATTAAAGATTTTAGCAGGCAGAATGGGTGTGGAGAATTGAAGATAACCACAAATTCTTTGCTACTTAGTCTGTTAAGAGATAGAAACAGTTTCCTTGCCCCTTTAGTCAGGATTGGCCCTGTGACTTGATTTGACAAGTCAAATGTAGTTGAAGTAACTTATAACATGATGCAAGACCTTAAAGACCTGAAAGGTTTGCCTTTGCCACTTGGAGTATTCCCTACTCAGTGCTAGCCACTACACAAGTACTCTAACTACCCTGAGACCACCTAGCTGTGAAGAAGCTCAAGCCAGCCACACAGATAAAGAAAGGTTATGTGGAGAAAGACTGAGGCAACAAACATGAGAATGAAGATCCCTCTTGGGCATTCCAGGACAGCAGAGCCACCACCTTAGTGTAGCTGAATGAATGACTCCAGCAGACTAAACAGGGAGCCAGAAAACATCCAGCTAAGCCCTACATGAATTCCAAATCAATAGAATCATTAGCAAATAAAACGGCAGTTGCTTTAAAGCACAAAATTTTGAGATTGTTTCATGACAGTGGAAAACTGAAACATGGAGAAACTCAGGATATGCTATAAACAAAATAGTCCCATATCAAGAGAACTGATATAATGTTTTGAGTCTATAGTCTTGTTCTGTTTCTTAGTTTCTGTATTTGTCTATTTGGTATCCCTTAATTTCAGGGCCAAATTAAAGGCCAAATTTATTTAAATCTTCCTTGTGATCCATAGCACATAGTCTGAAATCATGTTATTTATCTAAGTCTTACATATCAAATCAATATTTATACTGCCCTCTGGTCAACCCAGGGCCAAGAACCAGACAACTAGGGACAGACCCTATGTTCCAGAACTAGGCTGACCAGACAAATAATTTTAAATGGGATGGAAAAGAATGGTATTATCACATTTCAAATGGTTCCTATGGTCAGCCTAATATCACTGGGCTAAATTCAAGGTGTCAGTAAGTTGACCATATGTATCATTTGAAATGGGACAGTATTGTAGTTTTCTGTCCCCTTTAAAATGTTATGTCTGATTAGTCTGCCCAGGGCCCCCTGGAATTATTTAACCTAGCTAATCTTAAACTGCTTACTCAGCCTTGCTTATCTTTTCTTGTGGAAATTCTAGTGAAGGCTGTGACATATGTTGTCCCCTTATTCCCTTCTGCCTCCTGTCTAAAACTTGATCCTTCTCCCTTGTGGCCCTGCATGGCACGTTTATTAAAACATTATGAAGGCCAACTTGTAACATTTCCTATCTTCTCTACCAATCTTAGGAGAATTCATGCTACATCTGAGATGTGGACCTGTGATGCTCTCTCAGAGTAAAGAGGCAATTGTACTTCCAGAAACCTTTTTTCTTCACCGTGACACCATGTTGGTCCTCCTTGGAGAGGCCAGCAGACCCAGGGACACCTGAGAGAGAAAACAGGGATTCTCTTGGCCCTAAGAGCATCTTCTGTTAGCCCTCAGCTTAATCTCAGAATCCTCACCTCTCAGGTTCCCTAAATTCTCCTGCTAGCCTCCTTCAGGTCCCTTGGCTCCTCCTATTTGCTCAGTGACTATTTCTCTCAATACAGAAATCAGTTCTTTGAGTGAAAGTCCTCCCTAGGTAAGAAGAGGAGGTGTGTGCTATATAACAGTAATACCCGTATCTTTGTCACAGCTCATAGAGTTTCCTGCATTTCCTGGAGTACACAAGTGTGCAAAATGGGGATAGAATCACAGAAGTTCAGAGTTGGAGGGGACAGTGCTATTTGCTCATTCTAAAGTCTCCAAAAATGGTTAAATGACAAAATGACCTGCAGAATGGCCCACTAATTATAGTTGAAAACAGATTATAGTTGAAAAAAAGAAGGTACAGAAGAAATTAGTAACTTGCACAAGGGAAACATAAGATATTATTTGTAAAGACAGCATGGGATTGTAAAAAGAAGACAGGACTAAGGGATTTGAATATCTGGTCTACTTTCCATATCTGACATATTCTATCATAGACAAACCCTTGAACACATCTGAGACCCAATTTCCTTCTTTATAAAAACTAAATAAAAACGCCCCCTTCATAGAGTTGGTGTGAGTCTCAAATGAGAAAAGGAATATGAAAGTAACTTTTATTTCATTTTATTTGGCAGTTCTCTTTTTTTCTCTTCCATCCTGTGAAGCTTCTTTTTCCTTTTCTTTCTTTCTTTCTTTCTTTCTTTTTCTTAACTGACATCATCAAGGAATATATTCCTTTCAGATACATCGTGAGTTTCAAAATGTAAAATGTTTTTCACATGTTAATTCTTAATTTCCATTCTTTTAACATGTGTTTTGAAATAATTTCAAATATACAAATAATTTGTAAGATTTATACAAATTCCTACATATCCTTCCCCGAGGTGAACCAGTTGTTATCAATTTACCGTATTTGGCTTCTTCTAGTCAGTATTTGTGTGTGTGTGTGTGTGTGTGTGTGTGTGTGTGTGTGTGTCTGTGTGATTGTACTATATTTTTCTCTAAACCATTTGAGAGCTGGAAACAAGTAGGCTTATTTCCCTTTACTATTTCAGCATGCATTTGCTATAAACAAGTACACTATCCAATAAAACCACAGCTTAACTCTCAAAATGAAAAATAAACATTGACATAGCGCTGCTTTTTAATCCACTGACCCTATTAAGATTTTCTCCAATTGTCCCCCCCAAAAATTTTAAGTACATGATTCAATCCTGGACCATGGATTTAGTTGTCATGTCTCCTCAGCCTGAAACAGTTCTTCAGTCTTTCCCTAACAGTTTTGAAGAGTGTGGCCTTTTTAGTAACTTGGCAAAGTGGGCCCACAATTCCTGGTATTTTTTTCATTATTATATTCATATTATGCACTTTTGGCAGAAATACCACAAAATTGTCACTGTGTTTTTTTCAGTGCATGGTATCAGAAAGCACACAATATTCTTTTGTTCCATCACTGGTAGTGGTAACATTTATCAGTTGGTTAACATGGTTTCTGCCAGGTTTCCCCACTCCAAAGTTAAGATAATAATTTTGTATTTACTAAGAAATATTTAATATTAGTTTGTGTTCTACTCCAAAGGAGTGTTTTCCATACTCTATAATTCATAAGTTTAGTTTTTATCACTATGGACCTTTGCAATCTTATTTAACTCAAAAGATTATAAACTGTTACTGTCTTTATTCATGTTGAAGCTCAAATGTCCATTATTTGAAGGGGGAACCCTTTTAAACTGCCTCCTGTGTTCTATTGACATAATTACTTTATTCTTTGGGAACTTTCTTTTTATCAGGGTAAAAGAAATACTTTAGGTTTATATTATACTTTTCTTGGCCTTGCTTTGGAGTCAGCCATTTCTCCAAGGAACCCTCATTACCTTTAGGGACAATGTTTTGAAAAAATTAAGATGTCAGGGTTAGGAATGAAAATTGCTATTGGTATTATAGATTGCTCACGTCAAGAAAAACTATACAGCCATATGGTAAAAAAGATGACCTTTAACCTTATCTCATTCCATATATAAACATAAACTTGTGATAGATCACAGACCTAAAGTAAAAACTGAAACTATGAAGCAACTATAAAATAAAAACACTATAAATTGGACTTCATAAAAATGGAAAATATATTACTCATCAAAAGATGCTAAGAAAATTAGTATACAAGCCACTGAATGTATATACACACATATACACACCAATATCTAATATATAGAATAAGTTAACATACTTTAGAATATATAAATAGAATATATGTGTCAAAAATATGTAAATATATAAAAAACTCCCAAAAATCAACAATAAAAAGAAAAACATAAGATAGTTTAGTGGTTTCTTACAAAGCTAAGCACACTTTTCATACTACTATATTTTTTGATATTTACTGAAATGAGTTGAAAATTTATGTCCAAACAAAGAACTGCACAATGATGTTTATAGCAACTTTATTCATAATTGCTAAAACTTGAAAACAACCAGAAAGTTCTTAAATAGGTGAATGGATAAATAAACTGTAGTGCATCCAAGCAGTGGAATATTATTCAGTATGGAAAAAATAGGCTATGAAACCAACATAATAGAACATTAAATACCTATTACTAAGTAGAAGAGACCAGTTTAAAAAGGCTACATACTATATGATTTCAACTATAAGACATTCCAGAAAAAGCAAAACTAAGGAGATGGTGAAAAGATCAGTGGTTGGCAGAGATAAGGTGTGGGGAAGGGATGAAGAGACATAAAATTCCACTTTTTAGGGAGTCAAGCCATTCTGTCTAATAATGTAATGATGATCACATAATGAATACATTTTTGAAAACTCATAGAATGTACAACACAAAGAATTTTACAACAACCAGACAAGGAGTGTACAACAAAAACAGATACCCTAATGTAAATTATATGCAAGACGTTAGTAATAGGAGGAACTTGCTGGAGGGGTGCAGGTGAGACAGAATTGGGAACTCTATACTTTCCACACAATTTTTCTATAAACCTATAACTGTTCTAAAAATAAAGTTTATTCATTAAAAACAAAAAGTAGACAACTCAATTTTTTAAGGAGCAAAAACCTTGAATAAACTAATTTGCAAAAAAGACATGGCTAATAGGTATATAAAAAGGTGCTTAACATCATTAGTATAAGGGAAATACAATAAAATACAATTTTATACTCATTCAAATGACTGGATTTAAAAAAAAATAACAATTTTGAATAATGTTAAAAATGTGAAATTACTGGAATTCTCATACACTGTTGGTAGGGATGTAAAAATGGTACAGTCACTCTAGAGAACTGTTTAGTGATTCCTTATACAGTTAAACATGTATGTACACTATGGCCCAGCAATTCTGTTCCTGGAATAAAAGTATGTGTTCACAAAAGATTTCTACTAGAATGCTCATACAGTATTGAAAACAACCCAAATGTCTATGAACAGAAGAATTAATAAAACAAATGGTGGCATATGCTTATAATCAATACCATTCAGCAAACTACTTATACACAGGACACAAAGATGAATCTCAAAAGCATTTTATTGAGTGAAAGAGGCCAATCATACTTGTGTGGTTCAATTTATATATAATTCAAAACAAGGCACAACTATTTTGTGGTGATAGAAATCAGAACACATGTTGCCTGGAGATGGATGTGCAAGGAAGATTGACTGCAAAAAGACACAATGAAAATTTTGAAGGTGCTGAAAGAGTTCTATATCTTAACTGTGGTGATGGCTACAGGGTTCTATACAATTGTTAAAATTCATTCAACAGAACAACTATGATCAATGCCTTCTAATTTATATGCATATACCTAAGTTAAAAAAACGGCCATGGAATATCATCTTCAAAGACTTGACAAAAGACAAGTTGACATAATAATTCTAATTCTAACAAATATGACATTTAATATAAAGACAGAATGTTTTTAGAACTTGGCAAAAACTAATGGAACTTATATCCCAGGAGTCATTTTTGAAGATACTGCTAAAATTCAAATTTTAGCTGTATCTCTGTCAAGGTGCATTTAGGTAAACAGAAGGCACCCTCTTTCTCTGCAATTTGTATATGGACGAATTTCAGTTACCATATATTCAGGGCTAAATTGTGCCCCCTTCCCTCTCCCCAAAAAGCACGTGTTGAAGTTCTAACCACTCAGTATCTCAGAATGTGACCTTATTTGGAGACAGGAAATTTATAGGAGTAATAAAGTTAAAATAGATTTAAATGGGTAGGCCTTAATCCAATATGATTGAAAACCTTTTAAGAAAAGAAAATTTGTTCACAGATACATACAGAGGGTAGATGATGTGAAGACACAAAGAAAAGGTAGCCATTTACAAGCCAAGGAGAGAGACCTGGAACAGATTTTTCCCTCATGACTCTCAGAAGGAAACAACTTTGCTGACATCTTGATCATGGACTTCCAGACTCCAGAACTGTGTGAAAAAAGTTTCCGTTATTTAAGCTACAAATTGGTGGTACTTTGATATGGCAATCCTAGCAAACTACTACACCAGTTTAGTTAACACCACTGACCAAAAATATGGTTCAAATGTCAGTTAACACAGTATATCAATTGAATGATTAAAGTACAGATTTTGCTGCTGACTGTTCAAGTCACATTAGCATTATGTAAATGACAAATAAGCATCATGATAAATGACCAATTACATCACTTCTTACACAATTTGTCAGTAATTGGTCACACAATACATCTAATATTCAGTTCAAACACAGGTAGGAAAGCATGCTAATTGTATTGCATATTTTCCTTCTAGTTATAAAGCCATGTGACATTTTAAAAAAATGAATAAAGAGAAAGATGTAATTTTTCAACAAATGAAAGTATAGCAAAAACACAATAACAACTAAAATAAAATAAACACTAAATGTAAAATGAGCAAGTTGTAATCGAAAGAATGAAAATGTCACAGAGGGAAGTGACATGGGCAAAACCTTCACATTAACGGAACTCTTAGAGAAATTTCACAATATTGAAAATTTAGAGGGTCAGATGTTGAAAGTTGATCATGAAAAACTGAGGCGAGAGAGAAGACAAGATGGCGACTGGAGAGGAGGTTCCTAAAGCCTCTCCCAGAAAACACAATTGAACGGCCGTCCAGGAGCCAAGAAAGCGGACCCTGAGTGACAAACCGGCTGCTGAGAAATCCACAAATCGCAAGTAAACCTGAAGGCTGGCGAGAAAGGGGCGAGTTGGGGAGAGGGAAGGGAGCAGAGACCGACAATGCGGGACATGATCCCTGCTGACTATTCAGAGCTGCGCAGTTTGGGGGAGGGGAGAGAGACTGGGAAGCTGGGGACGGAAGGAGTCTGGGAGCCAGCCTCTGGAACGTTTGAGTGGTAGAAGGGCTGAGCGAGGACTCTGAACTGCAAAGATAACACCCCAGCTCTAAGCCCCCTGGAGACCTACACAGGGCTGCAGTTCCTGTCCCCAGCCTGCTGCAAAGG